>JBBPBX010093368.1:0-13570 GCA_038048925.1 Garcialebias charrua
ATACATACATACCCTTGTAAAGAGGAGCTAATATAAACCTTGTTTTGTAAAAATATCATTTTGAGAATAATTTTGCATAAATATCTGCCAGTTTCTTCACACGTTTCAGATCCCCAATAATTCAAAGGGTTTCTATTCTGAGCTGATCAATAACCTTTTATTAGTTATTCTGAGTATTTCATATTGTTCCTACATTAAAAGCAAAAATAAGTTTCAGTTTTAATGATGTGGTCTTGCCGCCACGAATCCGAACACTTCGACGTATGCTTTAGAGTTTACGGTTCTTCCACTGGCCAGATGTTTTAGCACCAGACATCAGACTTTGGCCAAACTGGTTTATTATTCTGCTCTTTGTATTTCTTGTGGTTAAATGGCACAAAAAGTTCTTCCATATCTTAAAAAAAAAGGTCTGGTACGCAGGTACATGACCAAACTAAAAAGTTGAAAAAATGGTTAATAAAAAACACAAAAAGCCTAGAGAACTATTACTTACAAGATAAAGTACTATGTGTTGTCATCACTGTATGTTCCCATACAATGGCAAAATTAGTTCTCTGCATTTAACCTATCGTACCTGGGATACATCCAGGTGGAGCAGTGGGCAGCTATGTAGGCGTAATTGAGTAGCTTTGGATGTTATCAGTCCATTAAATGGCTGTTATTAGTTGTTATCATCCCCATATGTAGCGGTGAAACTGTCCCAACTACCTCCTAGTAGGTTTAAAGGTACGTTATTATCTTATTATCACTGATAATAGGCAGCGTCTTGCTGGGGTGAACCAGGAAGTGTCTTTTTTGGTGGGGGTTTTCAGCTTACAGTATACAGTATAACACTTTTCCTAAACCTAACCTTACACCTGAGCCAGAGGGCCAACCCTAAACTTAACTCCCACCCTTGTGCCTAAACCTAACCAAGACCCTAAACCTAACGCCAGACCCTTTACTCTAAACCCAACCACATGAAACCATTATGAGCACTAACTAAAAACAAAGCCTATTACAGTATAATCGCTACCAGCGCACCTTTAAACCTACTAGGAGGTACAGGAGGGGCAGACTGACCGCTACATATGGGGATGATAATAACTAATAACGGCTGCTTAATGGTTGCTAACGTTCAAAGCGGGTGCACAATTAGGGATTGGGTGTCTTGCTCACAGACTGAATAGCTGGGGATTGAACCTGGGACTTTCAGGTCCCACGTCGGCTGCACTGCCTCTACCCCATCGTCTCTATTAAAAAGATTCTCAAAGGCTGTTTCCATGGAAGCAAAAACAGTATGTGTAATTATTTTTGTTTTCTGAGCTAATTTTTCCAGTGTTTTCTACAAAATAATACAAGTTAAATACAGTACAGGTGGTCCCCGATTTACGAGCGCTCTTACTTACGAGGTCCCGGATTTATGAGGTTATCATATTTATATATATATGTATGTATATATATGTATATATATGTATGTATATATATGTATATATATATGTATATATATATATGTATATATATATGTATGTATATATATGTATATATATATGTATGTATATATATATATATATATATATGTAACAGTTGTGGACCCGTCCTGTCATAATCACACTCTCAGAGGCCAGTGGGTTGGATGAAGTGGAACTTTACTGCAAAATGAGTGGTTCACAGCACAAAGAAACTGTAGTTAGCTCCTCTACTGGTGTGGCCATCACAGCAGAGAGCTGACCAACTGTGGGGAACTTCCGGTTTTACGTCATATTTATAGCCAACCAGTAGAGGGCGCTTATAAACCACACACTGCAGGACAACTATAATACATATTTTAGCAAGAATTTCACTACAAAATAATCAAAGTCTTTATACCTGTTACATACACCCCCCTGAAATTCTGCTAAATATGAAGAGTAATTCCTCGGACCAAACAAAACAAAGCAGAAAAAATGGGTGTATAAAGGTAAAAGCAAACAAAAACTGTAAACCAGGAACAAAACTGGATATATCTGTCAGTTCAAAAACTCTCCCATAAAGGAGTATATAAAGAAAGGAGGTGATCAAACTCCTTACTAAACACAGACTCAAAGGTGCCTGTTACACCCCTGAATTGTAAACACTGTTCCTGTAACCTCAAAAGTACTACTCAAGCATTCTTTTGAATAGCACACACATAACCCTGTTACTTAAACCGAAAATGCACTTGAAAAGAACTGAATCAGGGAACTAACTGACACCGCAGATAAAGAAGCCTCATCAACTGCATGGTCGTTCATCTCACAAACAAGACGTCTGGGGGGCTTGATTGACCCACGGTCCCTAAGAACATGACGTTTAGGTCGTATGGAAGCAACCTGAAGTCTGGAACCTGGAATGGAAGTGTCTGAACAGTCACCTTCCAGAGCAGTTGTTACAGGGGCATCAATATCTAGAGGATTGTCAATAGGAAGGGCTAAGTCTATGAGGACATTGTCAGGAGAGGACATGTCTGGGTAATGTCGAGAGTCTTCAACATCGTCAACCATTGAGTGGGTAACATCATGGACAGGGATTAGATGACTGGTTGGATTGGATGTGGCAATCGTGAGATGGTCAGACTGGGTGACATTGGATCTCCGGTCAAATGAGTCGCCATCTTCTGAAAGGATTCCATCATCGCCAGTCTGCATTAGCCAGTTGACTGTGCGAACATCACTGTCTTCCTTTATGTCAGGTACATTAGGGCGTAGACCACTACCATGTGTAGTGGCATCACTGACAGAGTGCACAGATTTACAGTCCTCATCATCCTCGCAGGGCAAGAAGCTAACAGAGAGTAGCAGGTTTCTGTGGACAACTCTCTCTCTACCTGTTAGAACATCCTTGACTCTGTAGACATTGATATCTGGCTTGACTGACACAACCTCATAAGGGGTAGACTCCCATCTGTCCGCAGTCTTTCGTTTACCCGGCACACCTCTGTTGGCGATTAGTACTCTGTCCCCAACAACGAGAGGTGAACCCTTGACCTTGCGGTTGTACAACCTGGCATGACGAGCCTGGGCTTTTGCACTGCTCTTCTGTGCAATCTGAGCAGCCTCATGTAGACCTCTCTTCATGTGAGAAACAAAGTCCGAGTAATTGACAACAGCATCATTGGTGAGGGCATGCTGAAACATGACGTCAACGGGTAGACGAGGGATCCTTCCAAACACAAGGTAGAATGGTGCAAACCCTGTTGTCTCATGCTCCGTGCAGTTATAGCAGAAAGTGAGTAGCTGCAACATTTGTGGCCACTTTGCTTTTGGCTGAGGGGGAAGAGACCTGATCATTTCTCCTAGAGTCCTGTTGAATCGCTCTGCGACACCATTTCCCATGGGGTGATAAGGAGTCGTATGGGATTTCTGTACTCCAGCCATATCTAGAAGTTCTTTGATTAGAATGTGCTTGATGGCATTGCTGCCAAGGATCATTTGTTCTGTCTGGCCTGGAACAACCATTGTTGGAATCACCATCCTACATCCATAAACCATGACATCAAGGTCATATGTCTTTGGGGAAAACACGTTGTCCACCACAGCCTATAATAACATAATCATCAGCCGTGCCTCTTGTGATTTCAGGACACTGTTGTAAAAGGGACTTAACAGAGGACTCACTGATTGTACAGGCCATCGACCCACTGTCTAAGAGTGCTTTGAGGGTGGGGCCATTCTGTATTGACACAGGTGTGTAGAACAGGCTGTCAGTTTCTGCTATTCTTTGGGATCCCTGAAATATCAGTTTCTTGGATGGGGTTAATGTACTACTGTACAACTCATAGAGGGATGCATTATCTTGCATTTCTGGTAACTCAGTAGTGGTGGGAGGTTTATTGGGTTTGTCTGCACTGTCCTCCCCTGGGCGCAGACCAGTCAGTTTTCCTGATGTTCTGGGGCAGCTCTTTTGGTTGGACAGTCTCGGCGTGAATGACCTGGAGCATAGCACTTGAAACAAAGTCTATTTTCTCGGCAATGTGACAAGGCACTGTGGCCATCGCTTTTGCAGATAATGCATGGCTTAACAGTAAAACCATCAATATAGTCTGTGCCGTCTACAGGTCGCCTGGGTGGAGCTCGCCGTCTCACTTGTGACTGGTCAGAGGCTCCATGCAGCAGAACCCTCTCTAACATAGACATCACCTCTGCCAGAGAGACATACTGTGTACCATGTTTCTGCGGGCATTCCTGACCACTGTGTGTAGGGACCAGTCCATGGCTCACCTCCGCATTGTGCATGGTAATGTCCACGGTCCTCTTGAGATGCACTGAGGGAGTTTCTTTACAGCTCACTTCAGCGTGGTACTCATTCAGCACCTCCAGCGTTTCAGACGCCGACCATTTGTCGATAGGTTTGGACCTAAAAGTGAGAGCCAGGTCTCTACAGGGACAATTCCTGATAAACATACGGGTCACCTCCATCGCAGGGTTTTCAAATGATTTGCCCTGCTCTCTCAGGCAGTCAGAAGCCAAGTCAGCTGCTCTGTTTAGTCTCAGCCAGTAATCATACGGGTCTTCCTGGTCTTTGGGTAAAGTCGAGTAAAAGTCTGCTAAGGGGACAACAGAGTATCTAGTAGAGCTAAAGTGTTTCCTGAGGAGACTATAAATTATATCAGGGTTAGCCTTAATGTCAGTGTTGCTATTTCTAATCCCAAACCTAACTACATCCTTAGCCTTTCCCTTCAAATGCATAAGGATTTCGTCAGCCTGTTCTTCAATCCTAACATCACTTTTCTTAATAAATGTTCTCATCTGATCTTCCCAGTCGTGCACTGTAATTGAGTCTGAGCCATTACCTGCAAAACACGGAGGTTCTTTCACCTTCCTCTGCATGACAACCTGAACCTGAGAAACATCAGACACACAACCGGGCTGACCCTCACCACCCACTACATAAACAATGCCATAAACAATGTCCAAGTCACTGATCTTATGGAGTCCGACGGGAAAACACCTTGCCCCAGTAAAATCAGGTCATATCTTGGCATGGTGATATACTACCAAAGCTAAACATCGTTGGCCTGAGGCCCTGAAATCTCTGACATTTGCCTACAATTGTACCGTGCATGAGACGACAGGATATGCTCCGTTCCTGCTCATGTTTGGAAGGGTGCCACGTCTTCCGGTGGACGTCATCTTTGGTTCGGTGCTCAGTGATCCGGAGGTGGTGGACTATGATCGCTACGTGGAGTCACTACGAAAGGACATGAGAGAAGCTATGGCTGTAGCCCAGTCAACGGCAACTAAACAGCTCCAGCGTCACACTGAGCTATACAACCGGAGAGTACGTGGTGTACTTGTGGAAGTGAACGACAGAGTGCTGCTGGCCAACAAAGGAGGACCTGGAAAAAGGAAGCTTGCTGACCGCTGGGATAGCACGGTGTATGTGGTGATTGGAAAAGATGATGAGAACCACACTTTCAGGATCCAGAATCCCACTACAGGCCAAGTAAAAGTGGTCCACCGCAATCTGATAATGCCAGTAAACTTTCTGCCTCTACCTGAGGACAACCATGATGACCAGGAGGAGGCTGTACTATCTCAAACATCAAGTTCACTTGACCCAAGTGCTGGGAGGTCAGCCATCAGTGATGCTATTTCTGACTCAGCAGAGTTTAGAACAAGAGCGTGGGTATCTGACCTACCTTTGGGAGCAGGCAGTGAGACAGATGTGGAGGATGCTGAGCAGGTGGAGGGCACCGTGCTGGAAGGAGCCACAGGACCTGCGTTGACGGACAGCAGTTCAGCAGACTCTGGTTGCTCAGCAGTCCTGACGGCTTGCCCAGAGACATTTCCGGCTCCTGTTACTGACACTCTCACTGACATACCTGCTACAGTAACTACTACAGTGACAGTAGTTGACGGTGCGACTGACCGTAGATCTAGAGCTGGACGGTTGTTGAGACCAGTGACCAGATTTATTGAAATGATGCACCAAAGAACAGCATTAGTCTGATAAGTTCTTGTATATGAAAAAAAAACCTACAGTTTAATTTGTTTCAACTTTGACCTAGAGGTGTTGTAACAATTTTCATATTTCATGTTTGTTTTGCTATTTGGGAGGTGAGTTTGCAGTTACACATTAACAAAATATGTAAATGGGCATATTTTTTTCCCTTATGTATGTAGATGGGGTTTGGCCAACCTTTTCTCATACTGATCCTCTCAGGATAGTCTAGTGACTGGGTGTTTGTAACTGTGAATTTGATGTGATTGTACCTCACAAGCGATTTTGGAAACGGTGGTTGTATATTGGTTTCCTGTGCAATTGAATAGTGGTCTTATTCCATTTATGTATATGTGCCTGTACTGTTTTTTTTTCTCTTACTTGCTTTCATTTGGTTGTTTTGTTTTGGTTGTTGTAATGGGGCAAGTGGAATTCAGCAGGAGGGAGTGTAACATAGTTAATATTGAATATAATTCCACTTGTCATTACTTCCAAGTTTAGGTTCATGTGTAATGGGTGAAACAGCGCCCCCTCTGGCTGATTGGCGGTTATAAATATTGTGAACACAGACATCTCATTGCCAGTTCATACGAGATGGGCATGAGGTAGGTCCACTGAGTTAAACGCTCCAGTAAAATATTATGTTAGCTTGATGCTGACATGAAATGATTTTCCTCATAAGGTGCTGTACCCGCTGTGATGAACCTGATTTATGATCAGTCCATATTCTGTTCTGTACAGGTACACATTATTTTATTTATTTGTATTTCTGTTTAATATTAATGTTGTAAATACGGCAGTTGGCCAGTTCATACGAGATGGGCATGAGGTGCTGTACCCGCTGTGATGAACCTGATTTATGATCAGTCCATATTCTGTTCTGTACAGATAAACAACGTTTCACCTCATCCTGTCTCCTGGTCCTTAATAACACAACGCAGACCTGAATTATTCTGAACGAATTCACCATTTGATGAGGTTACATATATATACTGTATATATATACTATATATATATACAGGTAGTCCCCGACTTACGAGCGAGTTCCGTACTTATGAGTTGCTCGTAAACCGGAAATTCGTGCGTCGGAACAAGAAACACGTGTTCTCGTAAGTCCGGATTTTCGCTCGTAAGTTGGAACATTTATGCTAGCGCTACTACGAACACTCGTTTTTCATCAAAAACATTCATACTACTTCATAAACATGCTCAGAAACGTGTTTCCAAACGGTTAGCTAACACACTTTCATCTAAAAACACAAAAAAGTGCTGTATTTTTTTACAAATTTACTGCTCGTTCGCCAGCTCGTAAGTCCGGGACCTCGTATGTAAGAGCGCTCGTAAGTCGGGGACTACCTGTGTATATATATATATATATATATATATATATTTACTGTATACAGTATATATATATATATTTTTTTTTTGCTAGAAAGTTCTACAAGATATTGACTGTTATTTTCTTTCACATTGATGTGTTTTTCTGGGAAATACTTTTATAAACCTGAAAAAGCAGTACCCAAATGTCCTCAATCCCTAACACACATATATATAAAACACATTCTGAGCTCAGATTTAAGTCTATTAACTTTTTGTAATTAACTCTGTCAGCAAAATATGTTAAAAAAACACACCTTGGATTTCAATGCAACCTTTAGAAAATAATTAAATATACCGCTATAATTACCTTTTAGAGTCAAACACATTCAAGAGGTAGACACTAAAATAGTTAAACTAATCCTCTGACTGACTTCAAAATGGTAAAAAAAAAAAAATACTTTAGAACAAAAGCAAAGATTTGAAACAAACTAAAAGTTTCTACATTTTTGGGTTTCTCTGCAAGCAGCATGAAAGTAGGCTTAAAACCTAAAGAAGGTGTATCCTCTGTACTCTGATGTGTGAGAAATGTTTGAACTTTTTCATCTTGCAGTGACACAGAATTAAGAACTCTGAACAGCAGGAAGCAGGAGCTCAGCAGCAGGCGCAAAGTACTCCCAAACATATGAATAATTAGCTAAGCATCTTTTCACGCAGCCGTCTGAAGGAACCATTATCTGTGTGATGACTGAACGTCACACCCAGAGAATTGGGCTGAGCATTAGTTAACTGTAATGTACAGCCTGGGTATTTTTAACTTTAGTTCATTTTGTTCATTTTTCTCCATTTTAACATTATTGTTGTAAATTCTAAATTTTACCAATTGAGTGTTTTGTCATCTGTAAATGTTTAATATCCACCTAAATGAATGTATCCTGTTTGCATTGATAAACTGTCCATACAGTATATAAATATAGAGTATAGAGGACATCACTGGTGGCAGTTTCCACACCATCCAGGACATCTAACACAGCCGATGTAAAGCACAAAGTATCATTAAAGACCACACCCACCCAGCACAGACTTTTCTGTCTACTACCCCTAGGCAGATGATACAGGAGCCTCCTGTCACTGCCCGATCTGTTACGGAAGCACGATCTATAGTGTCAGCTCATTTGCACATGCGTTAAAAAGAATACTTCCGGGTCGCATGGATCGCCGATGTTTATGAATAAGAACTGTCTTAATTTACTTAGAAAAGTACATGCGCTATCTCCGCCGATCTTCCTGTTGCTAATTTACGCCACTCGTATACTTCCGTTAAAATCACAAACATATTTACATCATTAGTTAAGATGATATGCGACACACTGGGTTGAGTGAGAAAACCCTGCAAGATACAGAATGAATTATTGCCATGGTGAAACAGCGCTGCTTAGTGGTGAAGCTGCGCAACATCACTTTAACCAATGACATAAACATGTCAATGATTTTAACTGAAATACGATTGGCGTAAATTAGCAACATGAAGATCAGCGGAGATAGAACATGTTTTTTAAAAAAAAAGTAAATTAAGACAGTTCTTGTTCATAAACGGAATTATAACATTGTCTAGGAAAATTAATCAATTTATAGAAATTTATATTTTAATTAACATTAATAAATATGGCATGTTTCATAAATATATGTTATTAATACTGTATCAAGTAAATATTTCCAGTCCATTTTCCTTGATCTAACATATTCAATGGCGATCCATGCGACCCGGAAGTATTTCTTGTAGCGCATGCGCAAATGAGCTGCACTGTGGATCGTGCTTCCGCAACAGATCGGGAAGTGACACCTCCCATCCCACATGAAAAGACTCAAAAGACAGTTACTACCCACAAGCTGTCAGATTACTGAACTCTTGATAATAATATTGAACAATTGACAATAACATTGCGTTAAGCCACATCTGTGGCTTAGTGGCTATCTGTGGCTGTATCATGTATGCCACATATACCTATTCAGTGGTTCCTGACCCTGGTTCTTGAGGAACACCGTCCTGCATGTTTTAGTTGTTTCCCTGCTTTGATACACCTGGTTTGAATGAATGGGCGAATAACTGGCTTCTGCAGAACTTGAGGAAGTAATTAAATCACTGAATCAGGTGTGTTGGAGCAGGAAACAACTGAAACATGCAAATCCTCAGGGACCAGTGTTGGGAACCACTTACCATCATAATTCATCTCAAAGTTACTCAGTACCTGTGCAATAACCTACCACACAACATGTTTAGTACATGGTAGTTACACTACATTGCCAAAAGTATTTGCTCACCAATCCAAATTATTGGATTCAGGTCTTCCAGTCACTTCCATGGCCACAGGTGTATAAAATGAAGCACGTAGGCGTGCAGACAGTTTTTACAAACATTTGTGAAAGAATGGGTCGCTCTCGGGAGCTCAGTGAATGCCAGCATGGAACTGATAGGATGCCTCCAATGCAACAAATCCAGTCCTGAAATTTCCTCACTCCTAAATATTCCACAGTCAACTGTCAGCTGTATTAATAATAAAATAATAATAATGAATTTAATTTATAACGCACTTTTCATTAACGAAAATCTCAAAGTGCTACAAAGTGCAACAAAAATCAAAGATCAAATAAAACAAGTGATAAAGTCAAGTAAAATCAATGATAATATCAACTGAGATCAAAGGTAAAATCATGTGAAGGCAGAGTAGGCTCGCTTAAAAAGAAAAGTCTTTAAAGACCGTGTAAAGTGAAATTAAATGTGTGTTTTGAGTTTGTCACATGGCATAAATATGTGTTATTAATCACCCATATAAATCTGACTGATTAAAAACATTGTTTTCCTTATAAAATTAAGTCTCAAAAATAATGAAAAATCATAATTGTGCCCTGGTCTGAAACGCTGGGGGCGTGTCAGCGCGTGGGCGTGGTTTCAGCGCAGTACTGCCCCCGTGTCCTGCCCCCTGAAGATGTTCGCGAAGGCTGGCAGCCTAATTGGAGTTCTCCAGCCCTACTCATTTGAACCTCCAGATAAAAATATAGGAAACCAAAGAGGTCAGTGAAAAGCAATTGTCAGCACTTGTCCACTCTGTTTGTCAGTGGCTGCGCGCGGGGGACGGTGTGTGTGGCTGTGCGCGGGGGACGTGAGGTCCACTCTTAGTGGATGCGCGCGGGGGACTTGAGGTCCACTCTGTGTGTCAGTGGCTGCGCGCGGGGGACGTGAGGTCCACTCTGTGTGTCAGTGGCTGCGCGCGGGGGACGTGAGGTCCACTCTGTGTGTCCGCGGCTGACAGCAGCAGAGATCAAGTAAATAAAATAAATAAAATAAAGTCACCAAGCGGGTGCCCTGACCATTGCGACATCCAGGGAAGATGCAGGAACGAGGCATAATTGATTAGCTAGCTAACAATGAACAAAATATCTATGCTATTGCTATCTGATGCTATCTGCGATTCGCGAGTGAATGGCTCCACCGATGCGAAGAACTAATTTATACGGCTGGAGCTGCAGGGGGTGGGGCTTTAGACCGCGTGACGAAACGCGGTCACATTTAAACCACGCCTAAAAAATCCTGAAGCAGACATATCTTTAAACAAAGTTTGATCTATAACTCCAAAATTAATTGAGCTACAATTTTGAGACCTCGGATTGGAGGAACTGATCCTCATCCTCCAAATCCGAGGCCATGGTCTTGAGCCGGAAAAGGGTAGCATGCCCTCTCCGGGTCGGGGATGAGGTCCTGCCCCAAGTGGAGGAGTTTAAGTATCTCGGGGTCTTGTTCACGAATGAGGGAAAACTGGAGCGTGAGATCGATAGGCGGATAGGTGCAGCATCCGCAGTGAAGCGGGCTCTGTACCGGTCTGTCGTGGTGAAGAGAGAGCTGAGTCGAAAGGCAAAGCTCTCAATTTACCGATCGATCTACGTTCCCACCCTCATCTATGGTCATGAGCTTTGGGTTGTGACCGAAAGAACGAGATCTCGGATACAAGCGGCTGAAATGAGTTTTCTCCGCAGGGTGTCTGGACTCTCCCTTAGAGATAGGGTGAGAAGCTCGGTCATCCGGGAGGGACTCGGAGTAGAGCCGCTGCTTCTCCACATCGAGAGGAGCCAGTTGAGGTGGCTCGGGCATCTGGTTAGGATGCCTCCTGGACGCCTCCCTGGGGAGGTGTTCCGGGCATGTCCCACCGGGAGGAGGCCCAGAGGAAGACCCAGGACACGCTGGAGGGACTATGTTTCTCGGCTGGCCTGGGAACGCCTTGGGATTCCCCCAGAGGAGCTGCTCCAAGTGGCTGGGGAGAGGGAAGTCTGGGCCTCCCTACTTAGGCTGCTACCCCCGCGACCCGACCCCGGATAAGCGGACGAAAATGGATGGATGGATGGATGGACAATTTTGAGACTTTTTACTCATTTACAAGATTACAATTATGACATTTATAATGTTTATTGAAGAAAATATTGAAATTCACTTTACACGGTCTTTAAGCCTTGTTTAAAGTCAACCAGTGACTGTGGAGCTCTCAGGTAGTCGGGGAGGGAGTTCCATAGGCGGGGTGCAGCCACACAGAATGCCCGATCTCCCATGGTCCTTAATTTGGTTTGTGGAATGTGAAGGAGTTTACTGTTCAGTGATCGAAGAGACCGGGTGGATGAATATGGTGCAAGAATGTCCTTTAGATAATCTGGTGAAGTTCCGTGTAAGCATTGGTGTGTAATGAGAGCAGTTTTGTACTGAATTCTGTAGGTGACAGGAAGCCAATGGAGGTTATGGAGAATGGGTGTAATATGTTCAAATTTACGAGCTCTCAATAAAATCCTTGCTGCACTGTTTTGAATATATTGAAGCTTCTGAAGGTTTTTGCCAGGGATTCCAATAAACAGGGAGTTGCAGTAGTCGAGCCTGGAGGAGACAAAGGCATGGACGAGTTTCTCAGCATCAGAAAAAGTTAGAGATGGGCGAAGTCTGGAGATGTTTCGAAGATGGAAGAAGCAGGTTTTAAACAGATGCTTAATGTGATTTTCAAATGTAAGATGAGAGTCCATTTTTATTCCAAGATTTGTAACAGAGGTGGAGAGGGGGATGTCTTGTCCAGAAAAGGAAATTGTTGTTATAGTTGATGTTTGTACCTGGTGAGGGGTGCCAATCAGTATGGCCTCAGTCTTGGAGCAGTTTAATTGAAGAAAGTTCTGATTCATCCATGCTCTTATTTCCTCCAGGCAGGTAGAGAGGGCAGTGAGTGAAGATGGAGAAGACAATGGGGATGATGATGATGCTCCAGTCCTGATGTACAAGTAAATCTGTGTATCGTCGGCATAAGTGAAAAGAAATGTTGAACTGATTAATAATTTGACCCAAAGGCAGCATGTAGAGGGAAAAGAGCAGAGGAGGAGGATACTATGGTCCACAGTGTCGAAAGCTGCAGTGAGGTCAAGGAGGACAAGGATGGAGGGAGAACCAGTGTCAGCAGCCATGAGGACATCATTGGTAACTCTCAGCAATGCAGTCTCAGTACTGTGAGCTTCTCGGAAGCCAGCCTGAAACTTCTCATACAGAGAGTGTTGTTGTAGGTGGACCTGCAGCTGAGCAGCAACGGCTTTTTCTAGCATTTTAGACAGAAATGGGAGGTGGGAGATTGGGCGGTAATTAGAAAGAATGTGGGATCCAAATTAGATTTTTTCCAAAGAGGCTTAATGATGGCAGTTTTTAGAGGCAGTGGAACATGACCAGATTGTAGAGACTTATTTATTATTTGTGCGATTAATGGGCTTATTGCAGAGTGATTGGATTTTATGAGAGACGAGGGGAAGGGATCCAGGGCGTAGGATGAAGGCAGAAGGCAGAATGGGAGGAGGTCCTGCCCCAAGTGGAGGAGTTTAAGTATCTCGGGATCTTGTTCACGAATGAGGGAAAACTGGAGCGTGAGATCGATAGGCGGATAGGTGCAGCGTCCGCAGTGAAGCGGGCGCTGTACCGGTCTGTCGTGGTGAAGAGAGAGCTGAGTCAAAAGGCAAAGCTCTCAATTTACCGATCGATCTACGTTCCCACCCTCATCTATGGTCATGAGCTTTGGGTTATGACCGAAAGAACAAGATCTCGGATACAAGCGGCTGAAAGGAGACTCAAATTACACACAAATAAATACACAAATTCATCCTGCTTGCACTGTTATATTCTACCATGTTGTTGTTTACGATATTTCTTTTGGACCTTGTAAATATATTTCTTTATCACTTTTTGGTACTTTATTTTGTACCCTTATTGCGTGCTTTAGTATTTCTTGTTTGTTTGTATTTAGTG
>JBBPBX010093369.1:0-13570 GCA_038048925.1 Garcialebias charrua
TTGTGGTAATCCTGTCTTTAAGAAAGGTGTATAAAGTGTGTGTTCACTTTACAGTATAATGAATGAGGTTTGAGTTTTGTTTCCATCAGTCACAGCTTTTGTGGCAGATGGTGAGGTTCTGTCTGCATCATTAGCTGGATCTCTTTCAGTGGCAGCAGACAATTATTAGGACTGGCTGATAATGCTCAGAACTGTCTGCCCAGGCAGAAAATGATTGTTTGCTGCAACATTACAGGGCCCGCCTGGACCAACCGGACCTGCAGGGTCCCCTGGAACCGATGGAACTAAAGTACATTTACACCTTAATTAGTTAGATTAATTAGTTCTCTCTGCCAATCTCCTTTTCTTTGTAAGTTTTATATTTTAAAATTATATAGCTATGTCATTTGTAATCCCCTTTTTGTTAAGCATTGATTTTTTTCCCCTTTAGAAATGATACATGCTTTCTTTAATCTTTTCTCCTCTGTCACCACAGGGTGTAAAAGGGGATCAAGGACCTCCTGGAAACCCCGGAGAGAAAGGAGACAAGGTAGATTTATCTTTAATGGGTCCTTGTTTCCTCTTTGCTCTCCCTGTATTGTGCCTGCTGTATTATAATCACTGCTACGTGTTTTCCAGGGTCACCAAGGACCGCCTGGTCGTCAGGGTCCTCCTGGATTAATGGGCGCGCCTGTATGTAGCAGTTTGAGTTGAACAATATCTTGACTAAAAATACAATTCAGAGGGTCCAAGTATTTAATCTCTTTGTTTGGTCCCAGATTCAGGTTTTCTGGTTCTGTTGTTCTTCACTGACACTGCTTCTTTCCTCTTCAGGGTAATGATGGACAACCAGGTCCTGTTGGCCCCCCAGGGCCCACTGGAGAAAAGGTCAGACTGCAATAAGTGTGTTTTCCCCTTAGAAAACTTATTACCCAAAAGTCATTATTTTCTAAACCACTCCTTCCAGCATGTAGGTCAGTGAGTGTGTGCTGTAATAGCAGCTATTAATCATTTATTTGCTTTGGTCATCATGGTCAGTTTTCTCATATTATTTCTCTCTGCAGGGAAAAGAGGGACTTAAAGGAATCCAAGGACCACCAGGGCTTCCTGGCTTGATAGTAAGAACAAGTTTTGATAAGTAACAATGGCCCTCATGCACGAACCGTTCGTACGCACAGATTTGTTCTTATACTGTGCGTACGAGTGATTTAGGATCATTTGTGGCATCCAACAATGTTTTCGTATCCTAGGATTTTTTTCAGATACGAACAAAATTTACGTGTGGTCCCGACCTGTCGTATATTTTACGAGGAGTCAGTCTGCTGTCATCCAGACGGCCTTTTCTCCACTAATAACTTTATATTTCGTTATTTAGAAAATATTTTGAGTTTAAAAACAATTAAATGCAACCACACATATTGGTTTAATTAAAGCGGCTTCAACACCCCCCCCCACGTCCACCACCTTGCGCCACCCGCGCGTGGCCCCCCGCGCCACTCATGTCGACCACCGTGTGCCACGCAACGCGCCCCCCCGCGCCACCACCTTGCGCCACCCGCGCGTGGCCCCCCGCGCCACTCATGTCTACCACCGTGTGCCACGCAACGCACCCCCCGTGCCACCACCTTGCGCCACCCGCGCGTGGCCCCCCGCGCCACTCATGTCTACACCGTGTGCCACGCAACGCACCCCCCGTGCCACCACCTTGCGCCACCCGCGCGTGGCCCCCCGCGCCACTCATGTCTACACCGTGTGCCACGCAACGCGCCCCCCGTGCCACCACCTTGCGCCACCCGCGCGTGGCCCCCCGCGCCACTCATGTCGACACCGTGTGCCACGCAACGCGCCCCCCGCGCCACCACCTTGCGCCACCCGCGCGTGGCCCCCCGCGCCACTCATGTCGACCACCGTGTGCCACGCAACGCGCCCCCCCGCGCCACCACGCCACGCGCCACTGTCGTGCCACCCCGTGCCACTGTCGGCACACACACACACACACACACACACACACACATACACAGCGCCGCTGCAGAGACAGGGGAGAAAAAAGCGAAACCAGCTTATTCAGTTGTCTCATGTCATTTTTAATATAAACTGCCTGTTGACTGTGGGCGCTCACTGATGTCATCTGTATTCTGTGTGGGTCTGCGCTCAGATCCGGGGCTGACACTATGATCAAAGGCGAGTCAATTTTAATTCGCCAAACGCGTTTGTGTGTTTTCTGACGCATAAAAGCCGGAATGAATGGACACTTCCTGCTCGCGGTGGCAGGAAACTATATCCTTATATGGTGTTTTGAGGGGTGGGAATTATGTAAATAACCTCCCGCGTGCACGAGCAGGTGAATAGAACAGGTGGGATTCATCATTATTTACACAGCTCATATACACACATTTCCTGACGATAGAAGACTTTGTTGGATCTGACGTGGCATGTTCGTACGAACGCTTCGTACGAACAAAAGTAGGAGAAATTTAGGATAAAAATACGAACATTTTCGTGCATGAGGGCCCTTGTCTGTCTGTAGTAAATACTGCTGTCTATAGGATCCTTGTCTGTCTGTAGTAAATACTGCTGTCTATAGGAACCTTGTCTGTCTGTAGTAAATACTGCTGTCTATAGGAACCTTGTCTGTCTGTAGTAAATACTGCTGTCTATAGGAACCTTGTCTGTCTGTAGTAAATACTGCTGTCTATAGGAACCTTGTCTGTCTGTAGAATGTAGAAACTCTGTCTGTCTATTTGTAGGAAGCTATCTGTCTGTAGGAACCCTGCCTGTCTATAGGAACGTGCCTTTCTGTAGAAGCCTGTCTGTCTGTCTTTAGAAGTAAGGGCTGCAGTGGGTAAGTGTAAACCTGTGGAGGTAAATAATAAGAGTTTAACCCACCAAAATGTGTGTGTTGGCAGGGAGGCCTAGAGAGATGTTGGGCAGGGAGGGTGAGGTGTAGAGACTCAGAGGACTCAGTGTCCCCTCTGTCCCCAGAGTCTGATGGAGAGATCTCAACTGTAGACAAAGACAGGGACATTAAATCTGTCTTCAGTTCTACACTTGTTTTATACTAATGCAATCACATCAACAACATGTATTTATCTTGATTAGATATTTGTTACATAAAAAAATGAATATACACTGTCAAGAAAGCTGCCAGCTGAAACAATGGAAAATAATTTAAAAGTGAATGGGAAAGCATGCTGGTTGTTTCCATATGTTTGGTGTAAAACTTCAAGTATTCATAAAAACGGAAGGCTATGAAAAGGAAACAAATAGGAAGACATGAAAACATTTAGACAGATGGCAAGGAGAATGAAAAACAAAGAAAAACACAATACAATACACAAACACATTTGATTTCAAGGTTTGTGAGTGCAAACTAGTGAAGGAAAAGGGATCCCGTTACAGAACAATTGAAATCACAACAGTATGCAAAAGTCTGAACATGACTAATTACATAAAATGACATGTTGTCTTTTCCACAGGTTTCTGGTAAAATGTTTAATCACAGTTTCAAAATGATTCTGTGTCAACAACAATGGTAAACTGCTGAGTTCTGTCACTTTTATTACTTTAATAACTTATAGAACAAGATTAGAACAATAAAAAGTTATCCTGATGCATGCTCAATAATCCAGATAGAAAAATCTAAAAAATCTAAGTCTGGTCCTCGGGACATTCAAAGAACAAAACAAAGCAAAAAAGTAGAAAAGTTTCGTCTTTCGTCCGAAAGACTTCCTCAGTCTGAGGTGAAGGAGAAATCGCACACAAAACAGGCTCTAGAGAAATGTGGATATCCTAACTGGGCCTTCCTGAAAGAAGAGAAGAAACCCAAACAGGACTCCAGCAGCCATCAGGTGAAAAGAAGGAACCCAGACCCAGACCAGTGTTCATTCCAGATGTTGCAGGAGTTTCAGAGACATTGAGACATTTATTCTCTAAACACAACGTCCCAGTGGCTTTTAAACCCCAAAATACATTACGGCAAAGACTGGTTCATCCCAAAGATCCAGTCCCCCGGCACAAACAGAGTAATGTTGTGTATGTTGTTCAGTGTCAGGAGGGTGATCAGTCTTACATCGGGGAAACTAAACAGCCACTGGCCAAAAGGATGGCCCAGCACAGAAGATCAACATCATCAGGTCAGGACTCTGTGGTCTACACTCATCTCCAGGTCAGCGGTCACTCTTTCAGGGATGAAGATGTTCACATCCTTGATAAGCTTTGTTTATACTTCATGCAAGACCCAGCGATGACGTAATTGCGTGTGTGTCACCGACCGCATTGAGTGTTTATACTTGGAAAAGACGTGGGGGATACATTATAGTAATCCCTCCCTCTTCCCTCCCACTGCATACGTCACGCGCACTCCCACTGCATGTTTTATCAGGACAAACGGATTTAATATAATTACCTTACTCCATTACCTCGATTTGTGAGTCCGTTATGTCAGCTGCTGTAATGTTTGTAGTCGTCCCCCGGTGTTTAATGTATGTGTCCAGCCAATGCAAAGATAAAAATAACGGAGGAACTGGATTGGTCCCGCCAGGATCCCCGCTCCGGACCGCCTCGGCGAGTTTTTCTTCAAAACTATCCATGTCAAAGCAAAAACAAAAACCGGCTTCTAAAAGAGTAGCAGGTAGCGGGTAGCGTGTAGCGGTGTGATACACCATATATTGAAATCCAAACAAAAAACGCCCACAAACTTTGAACCAATCACACGCTCCGAGCCGCATCCTCCGCGTCTCGCAGTGCTGACTGGGGGCAATGTATAGGACGTCTGTCACCGGGGGATTGCAGCGGGAGTGCAGGTGGAAGTTGCACAACTTTTTTTCACTCAACGGGAGGTAAAAGACGTGCGACAAGAAGTATAAACCAGCCTATAGAGAGGAACGGTGGTTTGAGAGAGGAGTAAAGGAGGCCATCTTTGTGAAAAGAAACCGTCCATCATTAAACAGAGGTGGAGGGCTCTAGGTTCAACTGTCCCCCTCTTACAATGCTGTTATTTCTAGTATCACTCTGCCCTCTGTGAATAGCAAACAACCATCAGGGTGCTAACGATCCATCGTTAGGCTGATGGTCCTCCTTGATCATGTGAGCAGCTGGTTTCAGCTGTCATCAGCAAACTGGTTGATCCACTTTGAGAGGGTGCTATTTATAAGACTGAGCTGATGCAGCATCTCAGACTGAGGAAGTTTTTTGGACAAAAGACGAAACGTTTCTACTTTTTTGTTTTGTTTTGTTTTTTGAATGTCCAGAGGACCAGATTTTGCTTTTTTGGAATAAAAAGTTATCTTACAAGCAGTGCACCAATGTCCCCCATCACAGAGATTTGAAAAGTGATTGTTTTTTTGGCATAGTGTTTTTCAAGACTGGAATTGAACAGTGAATGAAGGAAACCTTAATGTTTTTGTTGTGAGATATTCAAGTGGGTAGGAGTCATACTTTCTTACAAGGTGCAAGGGTCGAGCCAGGGGGTGCCAAATGGTGGCCTTGGCCCCCACAGATTGATCTTTGTCCACCACAATCATTTGAGAAAACTATACTTTTAAGCAATATAAAAACTAGAAAAGCATAGTTCCTTCAAATGACAAAGGTGGTAGTCATCTTGAATTTTTGAAGTGATTTTTGAGTTTCCTTTTTGGAAAGTAACCTTTCTTACAACTAGCTTCAGCCATGAACTAAGAACAAAGTTTTTTTTTTCAAGTTATAACAATCACATTTGCAGACGAATGGACTTTTGGATGCGATAAGGGACAGATAGACAGAGGGTATTTCCAATTCCCCCCTTTCTCTCCACAAAAGGGGACACAAATAATTTGTAGTAAAACCAGGTGAATTAGCGGACAAGTCTAAAGAAAAAACTCTGAAGGACCTTTAAACAGTCATAATTAAGACAAATTTAAACACTGACAGAAAACTTTCACTCTTTGGACAGACTGAATGATTCATGAGGACTTCTGAACAGAATGCAGGTTCAACGAGGATGCAGAAACATTGTGATTGTGATGCTGAAAGATGATATAATCAGGATGGTTTACTTCTGTGACCATTTCATATTTGTTTATGTTACCATAGGACTTTATTATCATAATTATTTTTATTGTTGCTGTGATTGATTTCCTGTTTGAGCTCAGAGGAACAAGCTTGAATTGCAGTGACCAGCAGGGGACAGACTTAAGATTTGTGCTCAGACTGTACCTCGGTCTGTATGTTGGGGACAGAACCCGTGTTGCCATTGGAGATGGCTGTGTTGGAGCTGTTGGGACTGCTGGGACCAGAACCTGGTGCGCTGTTACAGAGAGAGGAGACTAAAGAGAAGAAAAATAAAAACAACAACAAAAAAAACAGAGAAACAGAGTTGAAATAATTTTGAAGTGATATCAGAGAAGCTCTTCAGGCTGATCACTATGGAACACCAAAATGCTCAAAATTAAATACATAAATAAAGCATTATGGAATAAGAATAGATGTTAGTGCACACAGAGTCCACAGTGTTGTTTCCCTGCATAAGAAAGGGGAAATGCTGGTAAAAACTGGGCAGAGGGTCTCTAAGTTTCACGTGGTTAAAGTCCCCCGCAACCACATAAAATGCCTCCGGGTGCTTTACCTACAGTGATCTCATGGTGTCATACAGCTCCTTTGATGTGGTGGGATGTAAACAATGGTGACGAACACTGCAGTAAACTCCTGTGGCAGATTGAACGGCCGACATTCCAGTCATAAGTTCTATCGCCTCAGAGCAGTAGACTTTACCAGTCCACAGTTTGTACACTAATCTTCTTCATGAACATACAGAGTCCCCCCCACTCCCAGTGTTTCACCCGACCAACAATGGTTACGGTCCTCGAATAACTGACAACTGATGATCTGGAAAGCTGAGTCTGGCATGCTTTTATTAAGCCAGGTTTCCGTAAGGCAAAGAACAGCACAGTTCTTCATCTATGTAGAAATACTCATCCTCAGATGTAACAAGTCCATTTTGTTATCCAGTGAGCGGACATTGGCCAGAAAGAGAGGAGGAATTGGTGGCCTTCTAGCCTTTAGCTGGGCCAACGCACCCGCTTGCTTCCCCCTCTTCTGTTTCCAAGCACATTGTTTCCTCTTGATCGATGCTCCTTGCACTTTGCTGAGCCATTCCGTTGTCCTCAGGAGCCGCTGTCTGTCAGTTGCAGATTTCAGCCTTAATAACCGAACTGTCTCTGATGGCCATCAGTTCGGCTGGGCTGTACTTGAGCCGTGAATTTAGCACTGAACTAGTGCCTAAAACAACCTCATAGGAATTAAAATAATTAAAATAAGGCTTAATCCTAGGAGCATGAGAAGCCACTGCACTTCTGTGCACCGCTATAGCAACAGAGATATAGTCTCTACCACAAATCAACCCCAAATACCAGAGATGGAATCCTGAGGCCACCAAACCAGACTCCCTCCACCTCCTAGCTGCACTGAGAAATTCTGTCCATGAATGGTATGAACAGAATCAGTGACAATGGACAACCATGGTGAAGTCCAACTCCCACCCTAAAGGGGTCCGACTTACTACCCGCAATGCAAACCAAACTCTTGCACTGTTTGTATAGGGATCGAACAGCTTGTAGCAATGGGCCCCCAATCCCATACTCACAGAACCCCCCCCTCCACACACACACACACAAGCATGCACACACACACACACGCACGCACGCACGCACGCACGCACGCACGCACGCACACACACACACACACACACACACACACACACACACACACAGTGAACCCTGAGGAACATGGTCGGAAGCCTTCTCAAAGTCCACAGAACACATGTAGACTGGCTGGGCAAACTCCCATGACCCCTTGAGGACCCTAGTGAGGGTAAAGTCCAGTGTTCCATGGCCAGGACAGATCCCATATTGTTCCACCTGGATTAGAGGTTCGGCCAACAGTCAGACTCACTTCTTCAGTACCCCTAAATAGATCTTACCAGGAGGGCTAAGGAGAGTGATGCCCCTATAATTGGAGCACACCCTCCAGTCTCCCTTTTAGAAGAGGGGAACCACCATCCCAATCTGCCAGTACAGTGGCACTGCCCCCATGTTTAGGTGATGTTGCAAAGGCATGTCAACCAAGACAGCCCCACAACATCCAGAGCCTTAAGGAAATCATGGGCAGATCTCATCCACCCCGGAGCCCTGCCACCGTGTAGCTTTTCAACGACCTCGGCGACCTCAGCCATGGTTATGGACAGACCAACCCCAAAATTCCCGGACTCAGCTTCCTCCATGGAAGACGTTCCATGGGATTGAGAAAATTTGAGAAGTATTCCTTCCACCTCCCGATTTAATAATTGATCATTTTGGTTCACTATAAGTAAAACTGTTCATGTTTGGACATTTTTATATTAGCTGAGGTCAGTTAGCTGTAGCAACCATCTCTCATCAAGTTGACTCTGAATGTTTATCAGTTAAAAGTAACTTTAAAATATGTCGAAATGTTCAGGAGATATTTAGCTATTTTACAGTGGTTATTAATAACAACATTACCTGAAAGCTCAATGGCTCGTTTCTTGAAGGTGCTGATGATGGTTCCATCCTTTCTGCAGAGAAGCGGTGAGCTACGTCTCTCTGCCACCTTCTGCTTCAACCGAGAGCGCACCTTCAGGTTGGGTTCAGAAACTGAATGGGTCAGAAAAAGGTGGAGAACCCATCACATGACCTGCAACCAGGCTGTGCTCACAGTACCAAATGCCCCTACATACCAAAGATACGGACAGCAATCTAACTATATTTGTGCCTAATTAGATGTGTTATGTCAAAGTGCATTATTGTAAAAGTTTATAAATCAGTATTAGAATTAAGTGCTATAAAATATTTTGGATTTATAAAGGTAAGGATGTAAGAGAAGTGGATTCTTTCAGGATGTACAGATGAGCTCACAGGAGCCGGTCTGAGCTGACACATTTTTAAAAAGCTTTAAAATTTAAAACATCTACCATCAACATTTAAAAATTGTTCACGTAGAGAACTTTACATTTCCCAGAAATTATCTTACATAGATGTTTCAGAACAAACATTAGGACATCCTTGCAGGAAGTGACCTCAGGCTGAATGTTAAAGAGGCACTCAACCCACTGTGAAACGGTAGCTCCGCCCCCAGAACAGATTCAAAAACCATCATGAAAATGGGTGTGTTGAGAGACCAGGAGGGGAGGAGGTGGGTGGTTGAGCTGCGTTCACGCCCCCTCTAGCAACAGACTAAAACAAACTAAAACTCCAGCAACTTACAGCAAGCAACAACAAAGAATAATTATGTAGATGTATTTATCTATTCCCACCCGATCTATCCAAAACAAAAGGCCTAAAAAAATAATAATAATACCACAAGGTATTCCGTGACCGGGGTTCGAACCTGGGTCTCTCAGACCCCAAACCTGCACTTCCACCACTGCCCCAACTTGGCATACATGCTTTGCTCATCCATCGCACCATAAGAAAACGAATACAACCAAATAGTTTCGATGACGTGGAAAGTATTCTTAAAATAAATACGTTAAAATATACAAATAACTAGTGCCATTCCAAAAACTATAATATGCGTTGTTGCAGTGTTTTTCCGGCGTGCAATGTACCACTTCCATATCCACCTCATTCCTGAGGGTGTCACTGTAGAAGCGATTATGTGTCTTACTTCCGTTTGACCCCGGAAGTAGAAGTTCTGCATTGGCTCCTCGTTGCTTACTTGCTAATCTGTACGCGTCGTTGAAGTTCTGTTTTCTGTTATTTCGAGCTAATATTGTCACGAAGATGTCCTTGCGGAGCTCGGGTACCTGTTGCGCTGTTCGTGGCTGTATGAATAATCAGACGAAGCTGAATTTGTGGCTGCAACTAGTGTGTGTTGAACATGCTCCGAAAACAAAAACCTGCATCCTTCTTTGTGGCTGGGCTACGAGAAACCACCTGAAAAAAGACTCTGTATCCTCCAGGATCGAGAACACCAGGTATGATTTAAGAGACAGCTTTTAGTTTTATGATTTTATGTAGTCAGTGATTAAATGATACTAATATTTTCGTTCATAACTGGCAAATAAACACACGCACCTATATATGTATGCTGTGTGTGCGTTTATTTATATATATATATATATATATATATATATATATATATATTATATATATATATATATATATATATATATATATATATAATAATTAATTCAATTTATAACACACTTTTCATTACTGAAAATCTCAAAGTGCTACACATATATTGAATGCTACACACATTCATAAACCGGTGGTGGCAGACTACCATGCAAGGTGCTTTCCAGTCCTACCGGGAGAAACTCAGGGTTAAGTGTCTTGCCCAAGGACACAGCGACACATGGTGCGGGTCCCGGGAGTCAAACCGCCAACTTTCCGATCGGTAGACGACTGCCCTTACCACTACGCCACGGCCGCCCTATATATAATATACCGGTAGGTGTGTGTGTGTGTGTGTGGTATGTGTTTATTTATATATATATATATATATAATATAGGTGTGTGTGTGTGCATTTATTTACATATATATAATCTAGGTGTGTGTGTGTGTGTGTGTGTGTTCATAAATTAACCCTAATGTTTGTATACTGTACTTTTACTTTCAGATGGGCTTGACGAGAGTGTGGAGCTGTGCTCAACACCACCAGTCACATGCAGCATGACTGTTGGAATGTGGATTGACATAATGTCAGAACAAACCAACAACCTTATTCTATGGTTGCCCCGTGAAACAATTAAAGCAACATGTTTTGCAGAAAGCTAAAAACTTGGACTCCAGAAGTGAATCATACATGCAAATAACACTGTGAAATATTTATTGGCTGTTTCTCCCTCTGGAATAATCATGTTTATTTCAGATGCTTATGGTGGTAAATGCAGTGACAGGTATATAACACAGAACTCTGGGTTTCTGGACTATCTGCGTGCTGGAGATGAGGTGATCGTGGTTTCACAGTGAGGGACCTGCAGCAAGAGCTATGGTGTCAATGTAATCGTTCCAGCATTCACACGCAAAGGATGCCAGCTTATTTCAAGTGAGAAGACATTAAATGTAAACATTTTTCTCAAACATGTACAGTACTGGTGTACGGTACTTGCTGTAAACGTAACACAACTCTTAACATGTTTTTTTAAAGGATGCAATGTTAACTATATTACATTAGAAAAGTATTTGCTAAAATTATTCATTTGTTATGTACAATAGTTGACTGTTAACCTTCTTACAAGGTTAGTTTTTTTGTGTGCACTATATCAGTTAATTTTGGATTAAACTACTGTTTCTATCTAAATGTCACTTTTTTCATTATCAGGTTTTTAAAGATCGTTTCCTGTCTATTTCATTATTTGTTTTCGTTTATTGTATTTTTTTAGAGATCCAGGTATTTTGGGCAGAGATGAATTTTCTTTGCAATAAACTACTGTTTCTATCTAAATGTCACTTTTTTCATTATCAAGTTTTTAAAGATCGTTTCCTGTCTATTTCATTATTTGTTTTCATTTACTGTATTTTATTAAAAGTTCTCAAGGTGCTTCATTTGTGAATCAGTAAAGTCTTTGTCAAAAGAAATGTCAAGCTCCAGGTGCTCAGTTGGTGTCCAGATAAACATCTTGCAGCTCAAAAGTCCAAGACACATCATTGTTAGCTGGACCTGGAGATGTGGATTTTTAAGGCTTAGACTGGACTCTGTGTTTGCCTTAAATACCGTGTAAAGTGAATTTCAATATTTTCTTAAATAAACATTATAAATGTCATAATTGTAATGTTGTAAATGAGTAAAAAGTCTCAAAATTGTAGCTCAATTAATTTTGGAGTTATAGATGAAACTGTGTATAAAGATGTCTTTTTCAGGATTTTTTAGGCGTGGTTTAAACGGGACCGCGTTTCGTCACGCGGTCCTCATTATATATTATATTATATATATATATATATATATATATATATATATATTATATTATATATATATATATATATATTTATATATAGCCGGCAGCGTTATCAATATTTGCACTACACTGCCAACTGAAAAGTAACAAAAATGATCCTAAAAGGATGAAATTACAAAAATCAAAGGATTTATTTAATACTTTACGTACATATATTCTATTCGGCCACGAAATTAACAAAAAATAGAATGATCTTTTAATCCCTAAAACCACGTTTAAATCTCAAATACACGGGTGTGTCGCCACCGCATTTATACATAAAAGTAACCCAAATACATGAAACTAACGACTCGCCGTCGAATGGTCGACACAAAACGCACAATAAAATCATCCGGCCACAAATAAAGTCCAGTTGATCCTGTATTGAACGCCTTTTTTTGATTCCGGCCACGTTAATTTGGCTTGAAACAGCGGGGTTCTCTACGGATTTATCCATTAGTAACCCAGCACTACCGGTGTAACAGGCAGACACAGTTAGCGTCTATAGGTAGTCAACAGATTTAATGAAAAGTAACTAAAATACATGAAACTAACGACTCGCCGTCGAATGGTCGACACAAAACCCTCAATAAACTCCTCCGGCCACGTTAATTTGGCTTGAAACAGCGGGGTTCTCTAAGGATTATCCATTAGTAACCCAGCACTACCAATAGGCAGACACAGAGTTAGCGTCTATAGGTAGTCAACAGATTTAATGAAAAGTAACTAAAATACATAAAAATAACGACTCACCGTCGCGTGGTCGACACAAAACCCTCAATAAAATCATCCGGCCACGTTAATTTGGCTTGAAACAACGGGGTTTTCTACGGATTTATGAAGACACCGAGCGCAGCCAGCTAGCCACAGAAGCCCCTGAGTTCAACTATGACCCGGAAGATGTAAAGATGGAATAGTCCATTTTTAGTAGGGGGATAAAGAAATCGACCGTTTTTTTTATTGCGTATTTAATGAACGTTTTCATCGTAACTATAATTATTTTTATGTTAAATGTACATTAACAAGCAGGATCAATGTTAGTTATGTAGGTGACTGCACGGGGCGAGGCGGGGCCGGGGCCACTGCTGAAATGGGACCCCCAGGCATTTACCTACATGGTAGAGCCGAGTCTGTTCTCAGCTCTGCCCCCCTCCCCTCACACCCTTCCTCCTTTCTGCTGTTTACGGTGGGGAAAAAGGTAAAACAAGCAGCATAAGAGCTTGTAAATAAGTTTATTGGTTTTTACTGATAGATAATTAGTTATTAGCGGTACTGCATTTTAAATAAAAATAGCACAAATCCACTTATGAATTATAAAAGTTAGTCAATTCACAAAAACGCTGACAAAAAGTTTAGGTCCACTGTAAGCGGAATAGCGCTTTAGCGCTCCCTAGCGGTCTGGCGCCCACCACTGCTAATAAGCTTCAGAGCTTTTCAGATTGCTCATCGCTTGGCCATCTGAAGCAACTGTCAACAAAGTAGCTAAGTATGCTAGTAGCTAAATATGCTAGTGTACGTAATTTTCGGCCACTTCTTCAAGTCGTCCTCCCACCCCTCAATAGCTGTAGGTAGCGGTAAAACAATATCTCCACATTTGAGTTGTGATAGTTCGTGTTCCCACATATTTTATAATAATAATAATAATGAATTCAATTTAT
>JBBPBX010093370.1:0-13570 GCA_038048925.1 Garcialebias charrua
CTTGTGAAAGGATGAACCGCACCTTGGGTAATATGATTCGTGCCTTGCCGCCGAAGGCTAAGCAAAGATGGCCGGATGCATTGAAATCTCTCACCTTTGCATATAACTGCACTGTTCACGAGACAACTGGCTTTGCTCCATTTCTGTTGATGTTTGGCAGGGTGCCAAGGCTTCCGATTGATATAATCTTTGGCTCTGTCATTGACCATCACGAAGTCACAGATTATGACCGCTATGTCCAGACACTAAGGAAAGACCTCAAGGAGGCAATGGACGTTGCACAAAGAACAGCAAGCAAACAATTGCAGCGCCACACAGATCTCTACAACCGGAAGGTCCGGGGATCCCCAGTGGAAATTGGAGACCGTGTTCTGTTAGCCAACAAAAAGGGACGTGGCAAGAGAAAACTCGCAGATCGATGGGAGAATGTTGTCTACACAGTTATGGACAAGAATGACACAAGTCACACCTTCAAGCTGCAGAATGCTTCCACGGGCCAGGTGAAGATTGTGCATCGCAACCTATTAATGCCAGTGAACTTCCTCCCTCTCGGGGATGCCTTACTACAGGAAGAAGTGGATGTGTCTTCTGAATCTGGATCACTGATGACGGATGGCCATGGGGAGACTGTGTGTGAAATGTCTGTGACATCTGTTGACTACAGGACAAGAGCATGGGTGTCTGACTTGCCATCTGAAGTGTCCAGTGAGCATTTGATGACTGAGGATATTGAACCAGAAGGCACTATTGTGGAACATCGACAGGCCTCTGGCTGTGCTCCTGATCTTGACACTGATGTACAAAAGAATTCAACCAGTAATGAGCAACAATCCGACCTGGCCATGTCCACGGATCCAGCTACATGCTCTTCTGCTTTGGAGGCAGCGAACACTACTGAGCATGATCCAAACTGTTTGCCTCTGGTTAAGGTTCAGGTTCCATCTGAAAATGTTGTGCCCTCTGGAGACCGTACTGTTGTTGACAGGGCGGTGGGGAACCACAAAAGATCAAGGGTGGGAAGGTTACTTAAGCCTGTTTCTAGACTGATTGAGATGATGCACCAGAAAACAGAAAAGGGTTGAGTTTTGTTGGAGTGACGAAAGAGTTTGTTTTATTGTGCTGTACTTGTAATAGAATTTGATGTTTCAGAACAAACAAGGTGCTATTGTTTTTTTATTTTTTTATTTGTCTGCACTAGGATGGCGTATGGTTATAATAAGTTAAAATATGTAATGGGCATATTTTTTAATGCTTCCCGCATGTGTGATGAAGGAGTCTGGCTAACTCCTTCTTATACTGATTCCTTGGGAATAGTCATCTGACTGGATTTTCTTTGTAACTGTACTGCCTTGAAATTGCTGCGCAGATTTATCACATCTCAGTGGCTGTAGAGATGCCATTGGAAATTCTCTGGAATGTTCACATTTTTTTCTCTCTCCTGGTTAGTTCTCTGCCGTGTATATATATTTTTTAGGGTGTGTTTTTTTTTGTTTTTGAGATTTGTTTACTTGGGGGTGCAAGTGGAATTCAGCAGGGGGGAATGTAACAGTGTTTAGATTGTAGAATTCCACTTGTTTCATATGTATCAGTGCAATGGGAAATAGCGCCCCTCCTCTCTGTGTGGCTGGTTATATGCTGCTGGCTCCGGTACTCAGTGCCAGTCTGTGAAAGCTGCACAAGAGGTGAGTTGCATTCTTCAGCACACAGCATAGAAAAGGGTTAGCAACAGCTAAAACATAATTCTTATCAACTCAGATAAATTGTGTGCAATGAATATTTATTAGATATGTGCCTGGCACCAATTCTTGTACTTTTAAGTTTGTAAATATTAGACAACACTTCATGTGCTGAGTAAAAGAATAAGCTAACATAATGCTCTGTTGTGTGCTGAATGAAGCTGAACTGCACTGATTCAAACCCTGATGTGTTCTCATTCAGGTACTTCATTTATTATTGTATTTTCATTGTATGTTCTGTAAAATATGATTTGTTTACTGTAATGGGCCAGTCTGTGAAAGCTGGACAAGAGTGTGCTGAATGAAGCTGAACTGTTGCACTGATTCGAACCCTGGTGTGTTCTCATTCAGGAAATAAATTGACTGATCACGCAGAAGCCCCTTGTCTTCCTTAAAAACTACACAACGCAGAGTCGAGGGGTTACTTGAGCTGGCTTGGTACAGTGGAGTGAAGCAGAACCCGGTTACACTGGCACACTGGATTATGGATTTGATATCCAAAGCTTATGCCTTGTAGGACCGGTCACCGCCGGCGGGAGTGAAGTGCCACTCTACAAGGGGCATGTCGACCTCGTTTGCTGCCATGACAGGAGTACCATTGGACATTATATGCCGTGCGGCTTCGTAGACATCACCTAGTACCTTTACTCGGTTTTACAGGGTGAATGTGGCTGTGCCCCATCCCCTTCAAGGAATTCTGGAGCAGCATACCTCCCCATCACATTAGGGTGAGTGGGGTAGTGGTTGTTCCTTGAACATTGCGATTCCTCGTGACCGTGTTGGCATACGTCATCCAGTGCTTGAAGCACCGCCTCTGGCGGTCAGAAGGGATGAAATAGAACGGAAGTTACTACTGTAACTATGGTTCTATGAATCCCGGATGACCGCCAGAGTGCTTGGTCCCTCGGAATCCTTGCTTTCGCAAGAAGGTTGAGGGATTGAACGCCGGGTGCTACGTGACTATATAGGGTCACGTGGGTCCCCGGCAGGTCACAAGGTGACTTTGTTGTCATTTGTGCTCGACCTGCGCATGCGCAAGAATGCTCATTCAGTGCTTGAAGCACTGCCTCTGGCGGTCATCCGGGATTCATAGAACCGTAGTTACAGTAGTAACTTTCATTTTGTTTATCAATGAATCAATCCAATCTGATCCCAAATAATTTCTCCAAAATGTTTGAAAATTGTGGCAATACAGTAGTGATATTGGTCTATAATTATTAAAGTCACCTTCATCCCCATTTTTAAAAAGTGGAACCACTTTGGCTGTTTTCATATTATTTGGAAATATTCCTGATTTGAATGACAGGTTACAGATGTGTACAAACGGCTCAATGACATAACTCATTATATTTTTTACAAACATCATATCCATGTCAACCCAATCCTTACATCTTTTATCTTTTATCATTCAACACTTGCTCTTCTCAAGGGCGGACGTCTCCTCTCGGTCTCCGCTTTGCTTTTTCTTTGTCTTGTCTGTGAAACTGTCTGAGAGCCTCTCTTCTTTAAAATCTTCAGAATCATAACTATGGACTTCAATTTGGTCAGTTGGTCCCTCAACACAACTGATAACATTTCTTCAACAAGAAGACAGGCTGTAGGTGAGTCGATTTGCTCTGTTGGCATGCACACAGCTGGATATCTCCTCGACTTGGAAGACTTGATGATGTGTCTATCTCTGCTGTCACCTGTGGATCTTAAGGACACATATTTAATTGGATTTATGATAACTGGTTCCTGCTTTTTGGATTTGGCTGGTTCCTGGTCTATCAACACACAAGGAAGATGTCGGCAGCAAATCTGGACCTGGTCAGGCTGCCTGCCTTACATGATGCTTGGTTCATGTCTCGAGAAACCAGACTTTTGGCAGAATGGATTAGATCTCGGGGATTCTCTCAGGCACGTTCCATTGGTGTAGTCATTTTAATTTGGACATTTCTAAAGCAAGTGGACCGACACAGACTGAAGGTAGATGTCATTAAAGTTCTGCCTGTTCTCAAAACAATCGTGTTTATCTGACATTCGGCTCCCGACTCGCCTTGACAGCCGTCTTATCTCAACATGCCTGAGAAATTTTGTAAACTTGATGCTCTCACCAAACCTGCTACTGTCTGGCCTCTGGCCGTCCTCGGCAGCCCCCCCCCCCCATGAGTGTGCACAGATCTATGAGCTGGCTGCTCAACCGCCTTTGAGTCCCCCTACCTCTGCGTAATGTCGGCGTCATTATGTGCTTGTGTGCAAGATTTTTTTTAATTACCACATTTTTGACCTTCAAGCAGAGGTCAAAAATGTGTTAGGAATTTTTTTGTCTCCAAACCCTATGTGTCATTTTTCACCACTTTTATTGTCTGTTCAACAGATCTCACTTGTAAATGAGTCTTCGAGGCTCAATGTGACTTATCTGTTTAAATAAAGGTTGAATGAATGAATCTGCAAGGTCATTTACAACATCCATTACCTCTTCTTTGTTAGCTCCTTTCAAAAAGATACTATTAGTACAACTTGTAATTTTGTGATTTACATTTGTATCTACTGCAGGTATTTTGTTTGCAAGTGTTGGGCCAACATTTACAAAACAATTATTAAACTCATTTACAATCACATTTTGTTCGTGGATATCATTACCATCCTTTACAAAATATTGTTGAATACTTGATTTGGATTCATGATTTTTTAGAACGCTATTCATTATTTGCCATGTTGGTTTCATATTACCATTACTTTTGTCTAATAAATTACTATAATATTCCTTCTTATGTTTTCTTATGATCCAAACCAGTTCATTTTTTTATACTTTTTGTATCTTTCTTTTGCTTCTTTTGTTTTCAATTTCAAGAAGCTTGAGAACAATTTTTTTTTTTTACAAGCGTTTTTCAACCCATTTGTCATCCATGGTTTATCAACAGTATTTAGTTTTGTATATTTTCTTGCACACAATGTTTTTTGTACAATGCTACCAAGGTATTCATAAATATATCATATGTTATGTTAACATCATCAACATACACTGTTTTCCAATTTTGTTCCTTTAAATCATGAATTAGATTATTCAAAGCCTTTTTTATGTATTTTTTTTATGTTTTTCTTGTTTGGCCAATTTGCCATGGGAGACCCTAGCAGGGCTGTTAACTCAGACAGTGTCAGTATCATGGTGGTACTCAAACCCCTCCATCATGTTTGGGCTGTAAGAAGAATGTCTTGCACAGCTGAAGTACCTTTGAGTCTCATGTTACAGGATCACGCAAGAGAATAATGGACCAAGGCCTTGGCTCTGAAAACAAGGGTGTTGCTTAGCTGTTGTGGTGAAGAAGGAGCTGAGCCAAAAGGCAAAGGTCTCAATGTTGTGGTCCATCTAACCTCACCTATGGTCATTATATATGTTGTAAACCCAGTTTCTCTTCATACCCAGACTCGAAGAGTTGGTTTTAGACCTAGCTGAGCGCTGGACCAGTAAATTAATAACTTCACTTCGGCTTCAGCACCACAGACCAGCGCAGCTGCCACAGTTTAGGGTTTTCTTGTGGTGCTTTACTTAGTGTAACCATTTTGTTTTTCTCTTGGTTCCTGCATGTTTTTAAAAAAAAGTTTTTTGTCATATGCATTTTTCAGCCATCTGTCTTTTTTGGAATTTCTTTTTTAAGTTTCCACAGCTATTGTTTCCCCACATCATTTGATTTCACGCTCAGAACACCATTACTTATCCTCCTGGTGCTTTCATTGAAGGGTTTGTGGAGGATTGGACCCAAATGAGGACTGATTCAGAGAGATCAAAGGTTAAACACAAAAATTCCTTATTTTAAAGGGGACCACATATAGGTCTTTAACATTTTTATGTTATGTCTGTATGCTATCTTGACAATATTAATTCATTTTAATACACAAAATAATTCTTAGATAATTAATTATACCCTTTTTAATTCTGCCATTTTTAACTTTCGTTTTGAACGACCGGTTTCTTGAAGTCCACGCCCTTCAACGATCTGTTACGCCCTCTGTAACAGCCAGTATCTGTAATGTGTTGTTGTTTTAAAATTAGCTCTTTTTTTATTACTCATTTGACTTACTGTTAGTGCTAGCTTAAGATAACTTACCGAAACCCGTCTGAGCGCGCCGCAATTTGCTGCTCCTTTTAGCATTAGACCACCCGAATCCGATGCTAATGTTAGCTTGTTCCTCTTCCGGTGTTCGCCAGCTCCGCTCGTTGCACGCGGCGATTTTGGGAGTTATCGCTGTTCCAGTCAAGACAACACAAAGTTCACCAAGTGTCTCCCGTAAATTAATCTGTAAGGAGAAGGTCCTCGCTGCTGCGAGGCTGCTCCGATGCAGCAGCGAGGCTGTACAGTTGAAGCTCCGCTCCATCCGCCAGAAGAGGGTCCCGGTGCCGCTGGTCCCTACGCCGGGGGTCTGCTCGTTTAATTTTTACCGGCTGCGCGTTGGGAGCGATCGCAAATACACTAAAAATTGAACTAAAATATAAAAATAACAATTATACTTTATTTATAAAGCCATTTAAAAAAAACACAGCTGCAACAAAGTGCTGTACACATGAAATTAAGAACATATAAACAAAAGATGAGATGAAATCATGAAAAACAACAGTCATGTGTTTAATACAGAAGTGGGTTGAGCCTAACCAGGGGTTGCTAGGTGAGGGGCTGGACTCAGGTTGTGGTGGGTTGTGGCTGCGGTTGGCTGCGGTTTGTGACGTCACAAACCGCAGGAAGTGAGGAACGAACCGATTTTATCACAGACAAATAAATCTACTTAGAGTAAATAAACCACTGGGTGCATTTCTTTGGCCTTAGGACTGTTTTTTAATGAAGTACATACCCAAAGTTGAGTAAAAAAAACATTAAAAAGTGAATTTTGCATGTGTGGTCCCCTTTAACAAAACAAAAGGCTGACATGGCAGCAAAAATCAAACTAACAAAAACTCAAACAATCACGGGAGGGGGAAACCACGGAGACAGGAAACACAAACTTTGTGGCATAGAGGCCAAATCCTGCTGAACTGGTGAACGGTGGAACAGAGACTGAATAAACAGAGCAGCAATAAGTGAGAAATGAAACACCTGGGATGATTGTTGATTAGGGACAGGTGAGGGTGCTACTGAAAAAACACTGAGGAAACTGACTGAGACCCACACAAGAATACTAAACAAACATGAAGTACCAAATCACAAATGGATAAGGATCTAAACTGACACAAGTAACAGAACCCAAAATATAGAAAAAGGAACGATAAACTCAAGGCAGTAAATAAATAAAGAGAAAAACAGAAAATGACTCATTTGTCTATCAGCATCCCCAGGACTCATCTCCTGTTTTCCCTTAATTGTCCAGTCCGTCCCGCCCCTCCCACAGTGACTGCTGGACATGGCCACTGGCGACCACCGGGACATAAAAATGGAAGAAGCGGGTGAAAGATAATGGATGGATGGATGGATGGATGGATGGATGTCCAGTCCGTCTTGTTCCTCCTGGTATTTTCGCTTCCTGTGCCGCTCTGTCTGTTTGTTCTTTGTTTAACTTGATTAAAGATCTTTGAATTTCTTAACCAGTGTGCCAGCTACTTACTTGTCCTTTACAGCCACGCCCATGGAAACATGGATCCAGTGGAGAGTTCTTGCTCCATGCCTGGCTATCATCCCTCTGGGGAACTCGTTCATCAAACCTGCTCCGACCAGAAGACGTAGCTCAGCTCGGCCCAGGCAGCAGCTCCTTGAGTCTAAGGGGGACCAAGGCAACCCCCCTCTTTAAGTTCCTTGTTCCCAATCTGGGGGAGTCCAAGGGGGACACCTCTCATCCAGTTCCCTTTACCAATTCTGAGGTGTCCACAGAGACACATCTCATTTAATTTAAAAAAATGTTCAATACAAAAACAACTGGACTTTATTTGTAACAGAAGACGTTTCGCTCTTCATCCGAGGAGCTTTCTCAATTCAAATTTGAAAAAATTGAATTGAATTGAGAAAGATCCCCGGATGAAGAGCGAAACGTCTTCTGTTACAAATAAAGTCCAGTTGTTTTTGTATTGTAATAATAATAATAATAATAATAATAATAATAATAATAATAATAATAATAATAATAATAATAATAATGAATTCAACTTATAACACACTTTTCATTAATGAAAATCTCAAAGTGCTACTGAACATTTTTTGAATTTATCATGTCCTGGATGACTGAGAATCTTCACCAGCATCTCATTTAATTCCTTGTTTAGAACGTAAAGAGGTTCAGAAACATGTTTCTCATCTAGTTCCTGGTTCCCAAGTCTGAGGGGATCCATGGGGACACCACTCATCCACTTCTTTGTTCCAAGCCCGATGAGTTTCAGGGGGAGGCCTCTCACTGAATTCTTTTTAAAGAGTGTAAGGGGGGTCCAAAAAGACACTTCTCATGTAATCCCTGGTTCCCCAGTCCAAGTGATCCAAACCTCGGTTTCTGTCCATGTTTCAGTGAAACCTCAAGTTCTTCTGTCTGAGAAAACATCCCTTCTTTAGATCACGTTGCTGACTTTGAGGGGACCAGCGAGAACTGACCTCAGAGACGCTAGGCCAGATGCCGAGGTTTATTTTTCCTTTGGTGCGAGCTTCCTGGCTTTCTACCTGCACTGTCTCCTCAGAGCAGAGTCTGTTTGGCTTCATTTGAAATCAACATTTAAATTATAAAACATGTAAAAATATTGAAGACAGTAGACTCTGAGGGCGAGATGATCATGGCAAACAAAACGCACCAAACTGTTCTGTTCACTGCAGCTGGAGCGACCCTTGCTTAAGACTAAACATCCAGGTGTGTCTGGTGTTACTGTTGTTAAACCACATGATGTTACGATGCGGCGCTCAGGACATCAGTTCCTGGAAGGTTCACCAGTTAGAGGGACGTGGCTGCTTTCGACCTTCACTGCAATTGAATCCACTCGTGTTGCCTCCCACAGCTGGATGGATGTGTGAGGAAGCTCAGTTTCCAGATGTCACAGTTTGATGGAGCTTAGAGGAACCTGGCTGGTTTGAAAACACACACAAACACAGAGCAGTGTCGATCATCGCACGGACCGTTGCAGAGATTTCTTCTCAACTTTCATTTTCAGCATCATGCAACCAAATTCCACGGAATTGCTCAAGAAGGTGTAGAATTCAAATTTCTTGATGCCGGGGGACCAGCATTTGGTTATTTGCATGCGAGCAGCAGTTGACTGGCGGTGAGGCAATCAGCACGCCTCAGAGCATTCCTGTCAGGGCAGTGCTTATCTGAACTGTTACTTATCTGCCGGCAGCATTGGAGGGAGGCATGGACCGCAGGTGGAGCAGACTCTGTTGACACCGTCTCCTGTTCAGTTACAGCAGTTCCCAATCAGATCAGACGCCGCCCTTATCACAACTGCTCTGTGCATGAGCAGGAAGTGATGCTGCAACGCACCGAGGGAGCTATGAAACGTAAAGTTGAACAAAAACCTCTCCAGCGAATCAATTACCTTTATTTGTCAACGTGTTGCAACCCATTTTCTCTAAAAATGATTGTGTTGTGTTGTCAGCGTATTATAAATCATATCGCAGCTCTTCAGCTGAGTTTTTAATGGTTTTTCAGGAAGCAGCAGAAATGAAAGTTATGGAGTGAATTCTTTCATTTGACCTGTTTTATTGAATGAGCTGGTTTCGTAACGACACACCTAAAGGTTTCTGCAGGTTTAAATGTAAAACAAGTCTTCTGCTTCTCGGTGGTCGGATCACGGAGGAAACCCAGCATCCAGAGAACGTGTCCAGCACCTTTCAGCACAGCGTTATCATTGAGTGAATAATGAGAGCAGAACCAAACTCAGGTTTTCTGTTCAAACTGAACGAAGCTGGAATCTTTTCTGACAAACTGCTGGGAGGAAGATTTCTATTAACCAAAACTAAAGATCAAAAGAAAACACCATAAAGGGCGTTTTTATTGTAAATGAAAAAGTTTGACTCATCGTGTGTCATTTTACCACAAATATTACTCAGACTGATGTTTTCAAAGATCACGGCCTTTTCCTCTCCTCCCACACCATCGATCAGCTGAAGCTCCGGGTTTGTTCTTTCTTACATGAAAGTTTACAGAAGTTTTTGGTATTCTGGAGCTTCAGTCTCACTTTTTATTGTTAAAATAAAAAGAAACATGTGGAGGTGAAACGTCACTGTGGTGGAAGTTTTCTCACTGTTTGTCTTTCACGTCAGTTGTAAACCTCCAGAAAACACCCTGAGCTGAGCAGACGTTCTTTCCAGACATTTAGCGTGTTGACAGAAAGACCTCAAAGTGGTGGAAAGTGATTAAAATTCATCTGGTTCTGAATCTGCAAAAGAAAACACCAGCGCTTCATCTTGTCACAAGTTTTTTCTAAGCTTGTTATCAGCTGACAGTGTTTTAGCAGTAAGAGCAGAAACTTTTCTGTGGAAACTACAGAAACTGTTTCTAACCTCAACTTACCTCCTAACTGATGATGAAAAAGAGGTTTAACAAAACAACTACAGCTTTTGATTTCTCACCACTGAATTTTTGATGAAATTACCAATTTTGCTCGTAAGTGCTGGAAGGACTTTTAAAGTTTTTCTTGGGTTTTTTCTGACCCTGGCTGTAAAAAGCACTAATATTTATGTGAAATATTACAATAGTTATGAAAACTGTACAGAAAGTCTGCATCCTAGTGTAAAGTTTCCTCTCCTAGCTATTATTTTATATGTGACAAAAGCCAGTTACATCATGTTTACTCAGAGATTAATATTTCAACATGTTTCAGGAGACATATCTGAAAATCAGATAATCAGTTTTTATGGTGAAATTGTAAACAATCATCCTTTGACTGACCAAGAGAAAAAAATACTTGACGAATCAACAAAGTCTCATCCAGAACAGCACAAATATTTTATTAAAATATGACAAAACTGTGTTACTAAAGCTAAAAGAAGCATACCAGCAAAAACCTAAAAGAAAAACTAGTAAAAGACTAGCTGAAGCAGCAAAAGAATATTTACAATCTAAAAGTAGCACAAGGCTGATAAAACGTAGCAAAATGTTAGCTAACAGCTAAAGTAGCAAAATGTTGGCTAACTTTTACAACAAGCAGATAGAAGTGTAGCTCAAAGGAACAAAGCTAAAACATAAAAGCAGAGGCACCTAAAAGTTTAAAGGAGCAAAGGTCAAGGATATTTATTGTCATTTGCATCACATGTGGTACATAAGATGGAACGAAATTATGTACACAGGGTCCCAGTTACATCCAATAAAAGTATAAATTATAAAAGGAAAACAGTAATGAGATCTAAGATATGAACTAAGAAATGCTTCGGCCCCTGAGGCTGTTCTCTCTGTCAGACGTTCTAGGACATTTACAATAGACCTTTTACCAGTTGACGTCATCGCGCATGCACACTCGCATTTTTCGAGAATTTACCGGAAACGAGGGCTAACGCCGCCATACTACTGGAGTGTTTTCATCACTGCCAACGGTCGCGATGGGGAAATATGACTTTTATTGTTCGAGGCAACGTAAACGAGTAAAAGAAGAAGGCGAGACTTGTTCGTTTTACCAAGTCCCTCTAGGAAAGTCGAGTAAAGCAACTAAAAGAAGGAAGATGTGGCTTCAAGCGCTTCGCCGGCAGGACTTCACCCCGACACAAAACAGCAACGTGTGTAATCGGCATTTTTTATCTGGCATGGCCATTAATGATCTAAACTCAGTGGATTACATTCCTACATTACATCTTGGATATGGGAAACAGACAAAACAGAGAACAACCTCCCGCAACTGAACAACATGCTACTGGACAGTTGATAAGCTAGCAGCTAGCTAGTTCTACTAGACCTGGCTGTTCCTCAGTCCACCACTGCCTGTGTTGAAGTTTCAACCTGTTTCAACCTGTTTCAACCTGCGACATGCAAGGAGATTCTTCCTTCAACCCCCTGAAGAAACAACAGGTGAGTAAAATGTCATCAAACATGCAGCTCTATAAAAATGAACAGACCACTGCACTGTTAGCCTGTTATCATTTGAACTCATCATTTGAACTCATCAACTCTATCATTTGAATTATAGGCCAATATCCTTATTACCACAGTTCTCAAAGATTCTAGAAAAACTATTTGTGTCCAGATTGGATCAATTTATTGATAAACAAAACATTTTAAGTAGCAGTCAATATGGGTTTAGAGAAAAAAACTCTACGTCAATGGCTCTCATGGATTTAATGGAACAAATAACTAATGCTGTCGATCATAAACAGTACTGTGTTAGTGTTTTTGTTGATCTAAAAAAAGCATTTGATACCATTGACCACACCATTCTCCTTGAAAAACTAAATAAATATGGTATTAGAGGACCAGCATTACAGTGGGTATCTAGCTATTTGAAGGACAGGAAACAGTTTGTGCAAATAAATGATGTTAGATCTGACCTCCGTGATATCACTTGTGGAGTTCCTCAGGGTTCTGTGCTTGGACCAAAGTTGTTTATTTTATATGTGAATGACTTGGTAAATGTGTCAGCACTACTTAAATGTGTTCTTTTTGCCGATGACACCACTTTTTTCAGTTCGGGTAATGACATAAAACAGATTTTGGATATGATGAAAACAGAATTTATAAAAATACAAACTTGGTTTAAATTAAACAAATTATCTTTGAATTTAGATAAAACTAACTACATGATTTTCAGTAACAAAAAGGGAATTGTTGATGACGATCCATTTGAAATTGAAGATGTTGTGATCTGTAAAGTGAGTGAAGTGAAGTTTCTGGGTGTTATCATTGATGACAAACTGACATGGAAACATCATGTAAATTCTATTAAAAAAAACTAGCTAGAGCAATTGCAGTACTGTATAAAGTCAGGGATTTTTTAATTGATAAAGCTTTACATATGTTGTATAACACAATCATTGCTCCACATTTAATCTATTGTATTGAGGTTTGGGGAAAAGCATGCAAAACTATTACAAAGCCTGTTTTTATTTTACAAAAGAGAGCTGTAAGAGTAATCACCAGAAAACATTTCACTCACCCTTCAAACACCTTGTTTATTCAACTAAACTTATTGAAATTCCAGGAATTGGTAGAATATAGTATTTTATCAATTATGTATAGGGCTCATAATAACACATTACCTTTAAATATCCAAAGAAATTTTATAAAAAGACAAAGTTATTACAATCTCAAAGGGACAGAGATATTCATCAAACCACAATTCAGAACCAGCTTAAAAGGACGGTCTACCTCAATTCAGGGAATTCGATTGTGGAATGCTCTGGAGAGTGATGTTAAAAATGAAAAATCAATGTATACATTTAAGAAAAAAGTCAAAAAGGACTTGCTCAAAAACTATATATGATGTAATCTTGCGTGTTTGTGTATTACAATTATGTTGTACTTATGATGTACAGTACGTTTGTGTATTACAGTTAGAAAAATTAAGTAGAGTTATTCATTTTATGAAGCAGTTTGTGTATTACAGTTAGAAAAATTAAGTAGAATTATTCATTTTTGTGATGAATTTGTGTATTACAATTAGGAAAATTAAGTAGAATTATTCATTTTGTGAACATCTTGATGTTGTGCCATCTTTTAGTTTGTGTATTTCAATTAGAAAAATTAAGTAGAATTAAGTAGAATTATTCATTTTATGATCTAGTTTGTGTATTACAGTTAGGAAAATTATAAAAAAAAAATAGGAAAATTAAATAAAATTATAAAAAAATAAAAAAATTAGAATTAGAAAATTAATTAGAATTATGGGTGATGTAGTTTGTGTATTACAGTTAGAAATATTAAGTAGAATTATTCATTTTGTGATCTAGTTTATGTTTTACAGT
>JBBPBX010093371.1:0-13570 GCA_038048925.1 Garcialebias charrua
CTGCCATCAGGGAGGAGACTGAGGAGTCTCCAGGCTCGTACCAGCAGACTGAGAGACAGCTCTGTTCATCAGGCAGTCAGAATGCTAAACACTCTGCCTGCTCTGCCTCCCCTCCCATTTGAACTGCCTTAACACAAAAAACTTTCTCACACATTACCACTCAACACAAAGTTTTTAACACTGGACCCTGTGTCATCAAACGGGTTATTCACTAAACTCTCGGTCATGTGCTCATTCAGTTTGCACTACTTCTCATATTTGCACTAATGTTTGTATTACATTACTGCCTATAGTCATACTACTGTTTACATTCACTGTTTACATTTATTAATACGGTTTACATTTATTACTACTGTTTTACATTTATTACTACTGTTTACATTTACACTACTTTTATATCTACACTACTGCTGATACATATACAGCATTCTCTGACTAGCCTTATCTAAGGATGCCAAATGTGCCTTACTGCATATGCCACTTTGCCTCTATACCAACATCAACTACCTCATACATATACTGTGTACATTAACTCATATGCTGCTGTGCCACTCTTTGCAAATGTCAATGCTAGAACCTTCAGTCTATTTTATAGATATACTTTTTATACTACTATGAAAAAACTCAGGACAGTATTACACTTTTATTATTTCATTTTATGCTTAAGTTCATTGGGTGTTTGGTGTTTCAGGGGTGTTTGGTGTTTCAATGTTGGTGTAAATTTTCATACTTTCATACTACTATGAAAAACTCGGGACAGTGTTACACTCTTACTATTTTATGCTTATGTTTATTGGATGTTTTGGTGTTTGGATGGTTACTGTTGCACCGAGGGACTGAGAGAAACGCAATTTCGGTCCTGTGTATGTCCTGTACATATTGCAGTTCTGACAATAAAGTTGACTTTGACTTGATATATATTAATACCAGTCTTTCCTCTGGTATGGTACCAGAGATTTTTAAACATGCATTTGTACGCCCTCTACTTAAAAAAACAGGCCTTGACCCCTCTCTCTGCTCTAACTTCAGGCCCATTTCTAATCTTCCTTTTATTTCTAAACTGTTAGAGAAGGTTGTTTACAACCAGCTGGTACCATTCTTAGAGGACAATGGTATCACTGAGCTGTTTCAGTCTGGATTTAAAGCCCGCCACAGTACAGAGAGTGCACTTCTGAGGGTTTCAAATGACATTTTTCTTTTTACAGATTCAGGAAAGTTTGTCATTTTATTGCTTTTAGACTTGTCTGCTGCATTTGACACAGTTGACCACAGGGTTTTAATCTCTCGTCTTGAGCACTGTGTGGGCATCAGGGGTGTCGCCCTCAATTGGTTTAGGTCCTATTTAACCAATAGGAGTTTTTGTGTAAAAATGGACAATTTTATGTCTTCCACTGCTCCTCTTCCACATGGCGTACCCCAGGGCTCTATCCTTGGCCTTCTTTTATTTGCTCTTTATTTACTCCCCCTCGGCTCAATATTTAGGAAACATGGGATAGCTTTTCACTTCTATGCTGAGGATTGCCAGATCTATCTACCTTTGGCACAAAACAATACACTACAGCAACTTACACACTGCCTTAATGATGTTAAGGCATGGTTTTCTCTAAACTTCCTTAGTCTAAACGAAAACAAGACTGAAGTTATGATGTTTAGACCGAGTTGCTGTCCTTCTTCCAGCATAGACCTTGGCTCACTGTCATTTTATCTCACGGACTGTGTCACCAATCTGGGGGTGAAGTTTGAGTCTGATTTTAAATTTGATAAACAGATCAGCAGTGTTGTTCAGAAAAGTTTTTATTAACTTCGACAAATTGCAAAAGTGAAACCAATCTTATCTAGACCTGACTTGGAAAAATTAATACACGCTTTTATAACATCTCGTCTTGATTACTGTAATGCACTGTATGTAGGCATCAGCCAGACCTCTCTCGCCCGTCTGCAGCTCGTGCAGAACTCTGCTGCTCGCCTCTTAACCCAGACCCGTAGGCGTGAGCATATCACTCCCATCCTGGCGTCCCTTCACTGGCTCCTTGTGCACTACAGAATTCATTTTAAACTTTTGCTGTTTGTTTTTAAATGCCTGAACAACCTTGCCCCACCATATTTGTCTGAGCTGCTTCAGCCCTAATGTCCTCCCCGATCTCTAAGATCAGCTGATCAGTTGCTGCTGACAGTCCCCAAAACTAGGCTGAAGCTCAGAGGTGACAGAGCTTTTTCTGTCGTTGCTCCCAGGCTGTGGAACAACTTACCACTGAGTGTCAGACAGGCCTCCTCTCTTCCTGTTTTTAAATCCCTTTTAAAAACACACTTTTATGCCTTGGCCTTTTAACACATGATCGTATTCTTATGGCATTTTAACACACCTGTAGAAAGACTGGCACATGTATTTTTATTTTTTGTATGTTTTTTATCGTTTTAATTGACTTGTCTTTTATGTTATTGTACAGCACTTTGGTTGACCTTATGGTATTTGAAATGTGCTATACAAATAAAAATTGATTGATTGATTGAAATTAGATTTTTTATTCATTTTTTAAGACGCAACCGTGTGAAGCTAGCTTCGGTTTAGCTCTGTATATTTCATAATTTATAGCTCCTAAACCACTTGGTGGATATTTTTTCTGCTGCAAGAGTGTAATTATAGGGGTTTTATTTACAAACTGATGGCCTGTAGAAGACATTTGAGATTAAATTAGATTTTTTTATTAATTTTTTAAGACGCAACCGTGCGAAGCTAGCTTCGGTTTAGCTCTGTATATTTTGTAATTTATAGCTCCTAAACCACTTTCAACCATTTCAACCAAAAAATAAATAAATTATATTCTTGTCCTTACTTCTGAAGCCAATCCTGTGTTTGTTCAGGTCGCTGTCGTTGTAATCCTCCTGGCACAGTACAAATCACGGAGTTGGTCATGACGCTTCTGTTGGTGAAATCCTGCCACCAAATAATTATGCTCTGTAAGGTTCAAGAAAATCCGCGGTGTGGTTTATGAGTTATCTTGCACACAAAAAAAAAAAACAGCTAACAACACAGCTAAAAGTAGCTACCTCCAGAGCAGGAGGCCGGGCAACGACAGAGTCAGACCGACCAGAGGAGACTTTTTTCGGACACACAAGCTAGAAACAGTCGGTGTACTCCTTTGGAAGTGTCCCCCTAGCAGACAAAAGTTGTACTGCACCATTTTTTTTTGCCCAAAATGAAAAACGGCGATATCAAAGCCAAAAATGGGTCTAAAAATATGGGAAAAAATACATAAATAACACGCTTCGGCGTATAAGCCGCAGGACATTCAAATTAGTAAAAAAAAAACTGCGTGTTATACGCCAAAAAGTACGGTAGTTTGTTTTTAAAGTATTCTTGAGAAATTAGGAGCAAATCATAGATTAGGAACATGTTCAAAAATTGTTACAGAATATATTTTACAAAATCAAAATCAATTTTATTTGGGTGTTAAAACACCAGTTGCATCTCATGGCCTATAATAATTATTTTAATATTTTCTTGTAGAAAGTTTCCACTCCAGTGTTGACTCTCATGTGCGAGTTTAAACTATCCTTCCGACTAAATCTTTGTCCACAAAGTTCACAAGGAAATGGCTTGTCTCCTGTGTGGACTCTCATGTGTGAGTTTAAATGTGCCTTATGACTAAATCTTTGTTCACAAAGTTCACAAGGAAACGGCTTGTCTCCTGTGTGGACTCGCATGTGTGAGTTTAAACTTGTCTTATGACTAAATCTTTGTCTACAAAGTTCACAAGGAAATGGCTTCTCTCCTGTGTGGACTCGCATGTGTGAGTTTAAACTTGTCTTATGACTAAATCTTTGTCTACAAAGTTCACAAGGAAATGGCTTCTCTCCTGTGTGGACTCTCATGTGTGAGTTTAAACTTGTACTCTGACTAAATCTTTGTCCACAAAGTTCACAAGGAAATGGCTTGTCTCCTGTGTGGACTCTCATGTGTGAGTTTAAACTTCCCTTATGACTAAATCTATGTCCACAAAGTTCACAAGGAAATGGCTTGTCTCCTGTGTGGACTCTCATGTGTTTGTTTAAATGGTCCTTCCGACTAAATCTATGTCCACAAAGATCACAAGGAAATGGCTTGTCTCCTGTGTGGACTCTCATGTGTGAGTTTAATTTTGATTTGGAAGTAAATCTTTTACCACAGTCATCACAGCTTATTGATTTTGGTCTTGCCTGGACTTTCTTGTATGACTCTACATTTTTCTTCTCTCCAACACATTTCTTATTAAGCAGACATCTTGAAGACTTCACTCCTGAATGACTTGTCATGTGTCTTCGAAGAGTCTGGTAACTGACATAATGCTTACTACACTCAGAGCAGCTCAAAGATTTGTTGACAGTTTTTACTTCTGATTCAGGAGCCCTGCTCTCCTTCCAGTCTTTCATACTGTCTTCACGTTCTGATTCAGAGTCTGATGAGTTCTTTAGCAGAGAGTCAGGACTGGTCATTTCACCACCCTCTTCATCGTCCTCGTTAACATCAGTCTTTGAAGAGCTGGAACTGCCTTTGGGAATTTTTAAATCTGGGTTCCTGGTAAGTTTTTTTTATTTTTAAATCCTCCTCACTCTTTAAAGAAACGGTAGTGACCTAAAATCTGATATCGGTCTCCTCCATATTAAGTTGGTCACCCACCAGACAGGTCTAAGGGTCTTTTCTTCCACTTTATGATAAGAGGCTCTGGGTCCTGCTGGTCAACATCAGGCCTTCAGTCTTGAGGAGCTTCTTCTTCTTAATCAGCTCTAAACAGAGGCAGGAACCACTGAAACACATGTACAATAAAGACAATGTTACTTCAACACAAACACACACACACACACACAATTTTACCCTCACAATCACCATCTTCTAGGGGTGTAACGGTACACTAAAACCACATTTCGGTTTGGTTAATTTTCGGTACAAGAAAAATACAAAATAAAGACTTACAAAATGTTTATTTTGAAAATATGCCAAGTAAACAATAAGTTTGTATAAAAATAAATAAAAGCAACCCATTTGGGTGATATTTTAAATAAACGGCACGCTTTACAATAAATAAACTATACTAATAATAATAAAAATCTTAATAAATACAATAACAGTCAGAACCACAACAATGAGCAGCAACAGACTGTTTACAATCTAACTAATCAAGTTTTAAGTTTTTGTCCAAAAAGACCAACTTGTCCACATTTTCTGCTAAAAGCACATATCTAGTTACAGTGAATATATCCAGCGGTGGAGAAAATAATCTCAATAACAACAGTAGCAGCAGTGTGGCTGTATTTGTCCTTATTACTCACAACCTCTTCTTGGACCTGCTCCCCCAGGTGGGACAGGTCCCTGGAAAAGTTCAGAGTTCAGTCATCACACACTTCTTAGCTGCAGGTGATCTGGTGGATTTCCCTGAAGAGGACGAAGTCAGCTGCTATCTCTGTCCCAGACTGGAAATACAACACAAGGAGGTTAAAAAAAAAACGAGTTCATAAGATTATAATTTTAAATTAAAAAGGTTAATTAGATAATAATAATAACAATAATAATAATAATAATAATAATAATAATAATAATAATAATAATAATAATAATAATAAAAGAACAATACCTCTTCTTGAACAGTTGTTAGGAGGTGGTTGAATCTCTCGGTCATCATCATCATCAGGGCTTTAATCAGCTCCAGGGCTTGTTGACAATATCAGTTTTAGCTTTTTCATAAAGTGCTGAACTTTTTGGCTGAAGTGTTGACATGATGGATGTCATAGCGGGGCTCAAGAACTTTAAAGTCAGCGCATCAACAACATTCAGACGTAGATCCAGAGCTTTAAAAACTCCTACAGTTTGTGTTATTGCTCTGGACCGATCTGAATTACCGCATGAAGGTCGTTTAAATGCTGCTGCTGTTAGCGTTGTTTGCAACAAGCTGCTTTTCTGGCTTGTAGAAGATGTTCACGTTCAGATGATGTCGTTTCAAGAGTGTTAACAAGTCAGACGTGTTGCCTGTTGCAGATCCAATCTCCGTGAAACAATGTCAACTCACAGCTTTGGATTTGTTCACGTCTTTTTTTGTTGTTGCCTGGCTCTGGTCGAAAGCGGCAGCTTCTCTCCTTTCCTCCCCCATTTTTCCTCACCCTGCGTGGCTCTCTGTCTTGTCTGCAGTCCCTCTGCACTCACCTCTCGAATGCAAAGTGATTATGGATCTGGTTTAGTGGACGATCAACTCTATTGACAAGATTTTTCTACAAAGCGACAAGGTCCGGGAGAACCAGCTTGCCCGTCACAGACACATTCTGGGGGTTACGTCATGGATTCCTGGGGGGATTGGAAGGTGATGTGTCTGTCAGTCCTATCTGTGGAGGATGTTGAAGATATGTATATAATTGGATTTATGATAGCAGGTGCTTTGCTTTTCAGCATACAGTATGTAGAGCTCTGTTCTATTGGAAAATGAGGAAGACTTCAGCGGTGATTAATGCCATGTCGAAGCTCCAGAGTCAAAGTGAGGGTTTGATCCGTGCCATGACCTCAATGAATCAGCTGCTTTACAAGCTTAATCGGAAGGTGGAGGCGATCTCTGACAATCGCAGGCCACCCGCAGTGTTTGGGACTCGTCAACGCTGTGGTGGAATAAATCTGGATGAGGATTCATAGCTTAGATCAGTGGAAGGATTCCCACAATTTGAATCATATTGGATTTGGATCATCCAGATGGACTCAAGGCTGCAGAAAAAGAAAAGTGTCTGCCTGAATGAAAACAAATCATGCTTATCTCAAATCTGACTCACCAAACAGCCTTGGAAAGGGGCTGACTATCAAATTTCTCCTGGGTCATGAGTAACTGAGGATAACAACTGCATCTATCGCAAACCCCCTCCCCCTCCCACATGAAAACTTTCTATGAGCGCTTATCAGAAACGCTGGCTGGAAACATCATCAGAACTGTGACTGATCTGAACAAGGCTTATGGACTAATCTCACCACCTGGACCTCAAATGCATATGTAATTTGTCTTAACTGTGCTTGCTGGTAGAGTTTTTTGATGTCTCATATCGTGTCCTAATAGACAAGATGTGAAAAATATTTTTTGTAATACCACTATCTACCCTCATGGTTCTTCTCCTTTTTCATTTCTAAGATTATCATTCTGATAAAGGATGAGATGGCCGCGCTGAAAATCAGCTGCAGCTTCACACACTTACGTCCCCCTTCAGGATTACTGTGCGTACATGTTCACGTTGTACCTAGTACAATGTCAATAAAGATATTCTGATTCTGAAAGCCATAACGTTCCCAAACAGGACACCGCAACGGGATGCTAGGCTGCTAAATGCTACGCGTGCTGTAAGATAATAGCACCTTGCTGAAACACGCCTAGGAATTTTAGTTCCGCTGCGCATATTCTGTTAATAAAATTTAATGAGTGAAAAAATAACTGAAACGGTACGTAGGTGGACCGAACCAAACGTGCCGTACCGAAACGGTACGGTACACCCATGTGTACGTTACACCCCTACCATCTTCTGTCTGCATATACATTAACACCAACATCCATCCATCCATCCATTTTCTTCCGCTTATCCGGGGTCGGGTCGCGGGGGTAGCAGCCTAAGTAGGGAGGCCCAGACTTCCCTCTCCCCAGCCACTTGGAGCAGCTCCTCTGGGGGAATCCCAAGGCGTTCCCAGGCCAGCCGAGAAACATAGTCCCTCCAGCGTATCCTGGGTCTTCCTCTGGGTCTCCTCCCGGTGGGACATGCCCGGAACACCTCACCAGGGAGGCGTCCAGGAGGCATCCTAACCAGATGCCCGAGCCACCTCAACTGGCTCCTCTCGATGTGGAGAAGCAGCGGCTCTACTCCGAGTCCCTCCCGGATGACTGAGCTTCTCACCCTATCTCTAAGGGAGAGTCCAGCCACCCTGCGGAGAAAACTCATTTCAGCCGCTTGTATCCGAGATCTTGTTCTTTCGGTCATAACCCAAAGCTCATGACCATAGATGAGGGTGGGAACGTAGATCGATCGGTAAATTGAGAGCTTTGCCTTTTGACTCAGCTCTCTCTTCACCACGACAGACCGGTACAGCGCCCGCTTCACTGCGGACGCTGCACCTATCCGCCTATCGATCTCACGCTCCAGTTTTCCCTCATTCGTGAACAAGATCCCGAGATACTTAAACTCCTCCACTTGGGGCAGGACCTCCTCCCCGACCCGGAGAGGGCACGCTACCCTTTTCCGGCTCAAGACCATGGCCTCGGATTTGGAGGAACTGATCCTCATCCCGGCCGCATCGCATTCAGCTGCAAACCGCTCCAGTCAACACCAACATATTACTACAAAAAAAACTATTTTAAAGGCAGAAAAAAAAATCAAGTTGTTCTTTTCTGAACAAAGGACCACCTGTGATAAAAGTTATTTTTTAATATCACCCATTTGAATTTAACAAAGTTAATTACCGTATTTTCCGGACTATAGGTTGTAGTTTTTGCATGCCCTGCGACCTATAGAGGTGAAACCTGTTTATGGATTTTCCCCCATATTTTTAGACCAATTTTTGGCTCAGATATGACCGTTTTTCATTTAGAAAAATAAACGGTGCAGTACCACTTTCAGCCGCTAGGGTACACCCACCAACCGTTCCCACCTCATGTGTCCGAAGGCAGCCTCCGTTGGTCGGACTAGCCGTTTTCGCACTGCACGGCCCTCCCAAGCCCAGCTCGTCCCGGGTTGGCCCAGAGCCCGGCCTGGCCCGCCCCGCTCATTACTCATTGTGCGGAGAGCCGCCTTGAAGTGGGTGGGGCGTTCTCTTGAAGTGGGTGGGGCGTTCTCTTGAAGTGGGTGGGAAGTTCTTGTGTGCGCGCTTGATGTGTTTTAAGAGAGGAGACGCCGCTAAAAAAATATTTGTTAGCTGAATATATATATTAGTGTTTCTGAGTTTAATTTTTATTAATAACTGATTACAAATCAGCTTATCCGTGCATGCGTGGGTTTTCTCCGGGTGCTCCGGTTTCCTCCCACAGTCCAAAAACACGCATGTTAGGCTGATTGGTAACTCTAAATTGACCTTGGGTGTGAACTAATATTCTCTAACTCTTGCGTGTAGCCAGGATTTTAAAATATAACTAATATGTTCTAACTCCTGCGCGTAGCCAGGATGTTACGAGGGGCGATTCCTTTATAGGAAAAGTGGACTCCTGAAAAAAGTAATACGCCTCGGTGGCTTAGTGGAAGAGCGTCGGCTTTCTGCTCTAAATTTTATCTTGACTCGGGTTAGAATCTCACTCGGTTGAAGTTATTTTACGTTTGTCTTTTATTGGAGAAAATAAAAAGAATGAGTTTGTGTTAACCACAGGCATAACACAAACTCCTTTTTTTAAATCCAATTTCAAATATGGTTTTGCAACTTTATCAAGCACCTTGTGCATAACTAAATAATAAAATGTGTTTTTAATACATCTTTATTGTAAAAATCTATACTAATTGGAAAATACATGGGTTTAAAGCAGACAACAATGTAGGATTATGAATTAGGTTTAAAAATTACAGCTCATGAGGTACTCATTATAACATGAGATCTCTTTCACAACATTCTGTCAAAGCCTTTATCGTGTTCTTCTTCTAGTGGTGGCTAGTAAATAGCTTGAGGGAACACTACTGCCACCATGTGGTAAGACGAGTAAGATTCTGGACCCCGCCCACAGACGGGGGACAGAAGCGCTATGGAAACAAAACTGAAAGTTATGCACCATAACTCATGTTCTCTGAAGGAAGGGAATGAGGTGCAACATACTTACTATGGGAATTGCGCCCCCCGTGCGATTACCTGAAGGAATACAATCACGCCTTTTACGGCAGGGGACGTCACCCCGCATCAGAGGTACCACCTTTCAGGTACTTAAGCGACTGACGCCCCTCCATCTTTCTCAGAAATTGCACTTCACTGAGCTTTCAGCATTGAAAAGGGCCAGCTATGTTGCACCTCGTTCCCTTCCTTCAGGGAACATGAGTTATGGTGCATAACTTTCAGTTCCCTTTCAGTTCGGTCTCTCAGTGCAACATACTTGCTATGGGAACGTAATTCATTCACGCCCTTGAAATGCTCAGCAAAATGCATACGAGAACCTCCATCCTAAGGGACGGGCATCTCTTAGCTGCTTACTACAAGGAATGCAGAGAGCAGATGCCAAGAAGAAAAAAAGGCCAAATGTGAGAGACATTCACATGATGTCTCACATGGCCAGTTATATATATATAACGCTAACTGGAAACAGCCCAAGCGTGCTCCAGTAGCGTGAGTGCTCATCGACTCCTGTTTCCCTTTGGGCAGGAGGAGCAATGTTTTCCTCCTTTGTTGTTGTTTTCAGGCCCGACTGACAAGTGGAGCCCATCCTGATGTAGGAGATCAGTCAAGGAGAGGGGAAACCTTTCCATTATACGTCTCCCAGGCAAAAAACATAAACATCAAGGGAAAACCTTGTGAATGTTAATGCTGCTTGTGTCGGGACAAAGCAGCCAAAGCCTTAGGCTTCCAGTCAGTACCTTTCAGAGGCCAGGCTGAGAGTTGCCACAACCCTGGACGTGGATGTAGAAGCTGTCCACGTGCCTGAGTCAGTAGATCCCTATGAGGAGGCAATTGCCATGGTGTTCCTGACAACATTAAGATCAGTTCCGGAAACCATGGTTTCTGTGGCCATCTGGAAGCTATGAGGATCAAGGAGAGGGCTCCCCGTCTTACCCGTTCCAATGTCGCCCCGATCAGAGGGACAGGTGGAAAGGCATAGTAGAGCACTCCTGCTGGCCAATCATGTGCCAGAGCGTCCATCCCTAACGGAGCATCTGTCTCCTTCAGGGAGAAATAGAGGTCACAGTGCGAGCTAACTCTGCAGGCGAACAAGTCCACAGAGGCTCTACCGAAACGTGACCATACCTGTTCCACGATCCGTGGGTTCAGGCTCCATTCCGACGCCAACAGAGGCCCTCTTGAAAGGGCATCCGCTCCATAATTCAGATCACCAGGGACATGAGTCGCCCTAAGTGACAGAATTCTTGGAGCACACCACGTGAGCATCCTCCGTGTCAGATCGAGGAGGGCCCGGGATCTCGTCCCTCCCTCTCTGTTGATGAAGGACACCGTGGTCCTGTTATCTGATTTTACCAGGATATGATCCCCGGCAACCAGACCTTTACTGAAGAAGTATTTTAATGACAGGAATACGACCAGTAATTCCAGGAAGTTAATATGTAATTTGGCTTCCTGCTTGTTCCAAAGGCCGCGGGCGTTCTGGTTCCTGAAGATCGCTCCCCATCCTGTTTTTGAGGCGTCCGTCGTGATGACTACACGGGATGACACCCTTCCCAGTGAGACCCCTTCCGTGAAAACGGATGGATCCCTCCAAGGTTCCAGAGCCTTTAGGCACTCTGAGTCTATTTTAACCTTTTCTGCTTGTTTGGGCAGAGCGGGTTGTATTTGTTGGTTAAACCATACCTGTATGGCCCGCATTTTCAATAATGCACGTGGCACACAAGGAATAGCTGCCGCCAAGAGGCCCAACAGGCGTTGGCAGGTTTTCACAGGGACCCGTTGGTCCAGTTTAAATCTGCCCAGGCAATGGCGAATGGAGGAGACTCTTTCCTTCGAGAGCCATGCTCTGTATTGGACAGTGTCAATCTGTACACCCAGAAATACGGTAACCCATGACGGAGTCAGATCACTTTTCTGTAGGTTTATGACAAAACCGAGAGACTCCAGGTGAGAGATCACCTTAAGGGAGTGTGACAGCACCTGCTTTCTGCTTCCAGCCAGAATTAGCAGGTCGTCCAGGTAATTCAAGACCCTGAGTCCTTGATTCCTAAGAGGGGTCAGGGCTGCATCCAGACATTTAGTAAATGTACGCGGAACAGTCTTTAAACCGAAGGGTAAGGCTTTGAATTCATAAGCGTTACCTTTGAATGCAAAACGGAGGAACTTTCTGTGTCTCCTCCACATGCCTATATGGAAATAGGCATCTTTCAAATCCACTGTACATGCGTAGTCTCCAGGTCTCACAGACTGGAGAACTTGCCGTAGTGTAAGCATCCTGAACTTGAAAGTTTTAATTCTTTTATTGAGAGTCCTGAGATCCAGAATAGGTCTCAAGGAACAGTCCTTTTTGGGCACCAGGAAGTACTTGCTGTAGTGTCCGGAGCGTAGTTTGCGTCCTGAGACCAAACTAATCACTCCCTTTTTCAGCATCGTCGAAACTTCCACCCTCAGCAGGTGCGCACGTGCAGGGTTGATCTTAGATTGCAACACCCCTGAGAAATGGGGTGGTCTCTTTGAGAACTGCAACTTGAGCCCGTGACGTATTGTTGTCATGACCCAATCATTTGGTAGACACGCCTCCCAAGCCTGCGCATGCGCGCTGAGCCTGGATGGCATGTTGAATTGTAGCTCCTCGTGTTTCAGGTCTGAGGGGGTGACCTTTGACCACTCACGCACCCTTTCAAGCAGGTTGCTCGACCCAACAGAAGATATTGCGAGATCAGGCCGTATCCGACGAATCTCGTGTATCTTGCTGTGGTTCATAGTTCGACCGTGAGGTCTGGGTTTTATAAAAATGGGACTCGAGTCAAGAACCAGGGCAGTCTGTGCTTTGGTACTTTTATTTTTGTACATGTCTGAAACAGTGTCTGTTTTGTTTACATATACAGTAGGCGAGTCATGCTTAGTGTGCACACACATGTCACCAGCTCCTCGTGATTCTCTACAAGCAGAGACTGGGATCAGAAAGTTAGGTTCCCGTACCTCGTGGGCGGACGAACCTGTAAAATTATCAGTTCATCCTGGTTCATCAGATCCGGAACTGGTTTCCGTAGGAAGAGGTCGAAGCAGCACTCGGACGGTACTGCGAAGCCTCACAGTCCCCAGCGGGTCTCTTTCGTGGGAGACCACGCATGTTTTCCGTTGGTGGGACGAATTTTTTCCTTGGCAAACCCTCGCGGAGGGCATCCGCTTGTTTGCGTCTTTGTTCCAGCCTTGTCTGGACACGTTCCAGGGCTCTTCCGAAGAGTCCCGTCGACTCGATCGGGTGCTGTAGGAAGGTGGACCTCTGGTTTTCTGGGAGGTCCGACAGCATTAGCCAAAGATGGCGCTGGGCGACAACTATTTCTGCCATTGCTTTGCCCTGGGAAAAAGCTCCTGTCCCCATCATGCTGAGCACGAGGTCAGAGGCACGGCGGGCCTCCTCTATGGCCTCGGTTGTGGCCTGCTCGTCCTTTGTTACCTGGATATCCTGTAGTTTTTCCGCCAGGTAGGCCTGTACCATGCTCAACGTATTCATTGCGCGAGCCGCGAGGCCTTGGGCCTTGTAGCACCTCTCGAGTTGTTTCTCCGAAGCACGACAGGCTTTGCTGGGCAGCGTTGTTTTCATCCCCGTGGCTGTGGGGGCCAGGTGAGCCGCCAGAGACTCCTCTATTGGGGGTGCGCTGGCAAGGCCCAGAGCCTCCATTCCCGCGACATCCAAGAGTCGGGACAATGGTAGCATGATGGGAGCCCTGGGTTCCACCCAGGAGCATTTGAGCTCCATGAGGAAGTCTG
>JBBPBX010093372.1:0-13570 GCA_038048925.1 Garcialebias charrua
TTTTAATCCAGCTGATTTGAACATTACGTTCATTTACTGTATTAAAGAAAATTTCAGCTCAGACACACCTTTACTATATAATGTCAGCAAACAAATATATTTTTATGGTGTTTATCTTGTTAAATTTTGAAGAAATGCACCGTTTCCACTCGCTGTGGGTGCACGCTTCACAGCGAAACTCTTAAATCCAGCTAATTTGAAAATTACGTTAATTTATTAAGGAAAAGTTCAGCTCATACACACCTTTACTATAATGTAAGCAAACAAATATACATTTTTAAGGTGTTTATCTTGTTAAATTTTAAATGAATGCACCGTTTCCACTCGCTGCTGGTACATGCATGAGACAGCAAAACTCTTTTTAAAATCCAGCTGATTTGAACATTATGTTCATTTAATAAGGAAAAGTTCAGCTCAGACACATCTTTGCTATAATTTTCAGCAAACAAATAATTGTTTTTAAGTGTTAATCTTGTTAAAGTCCTTCCGTGCACGCTCCTGTGGCCATTTGGCAGCCAATCCATTTTTGGCAAAACACCGGCCCACATTTCCAGGTTGTCAGCGGTGACGTTTAACGTGTGACGCGTCAGCGGTGACGCATAATCAATGCGACGTATACGGCGGTGCAACATGTTTATGGATTTTTCCACTTTATTGGACATAATTGGACTGATGCGACGTGTACGGCGGTGCGACTTATACGGCGAAAAATACGGTACTGTATATATCGCAGTAAAACTGCTTACAATATCCTTTTGAATTAAACTTTTTTTTGTGTGACTCTGTATCTAACATCTGACTGTTCTTACAGTCAGTAAACACCAGCAGATGTCCACAATAGTGAAACATATGATTGTCAACACTAAATAAATAGACCTGTATTAATGTGTAATGTGTATCATTTCAGGTTAATCACAGTCTGTCCCTGTCTGAAGATCCTCTGAAGCCATGAATGTCCTTGGAGAAGGATGGGACTAATGTGTGGTCACTGCAATTTGCAATGATAGAATGTTTTAGTTCAAGGACACCATCACTTGCAATTCGTTTTATTTTCAATGTTATACTTTTGAGACTTGAGACAGTTTTGTTTGCAGTTCAAGTCCAAATTTATAAGTTTGCACTGCATTTACTATTTTGTTCATGGTGAAGTGATAAAATAAAGTACATTTGTATTTTGTAACACAGTTCTGTCATTTTCATTATTTGAATTGAAATTGAATTGGATCACAATTAATCGATTCAGAACAGCATAAATTGAAATCGAATCGGTTTAGGAAATTTTCCACAATATCCAGCCCTATTATCCACATATCTGAACCAGTGGCTCAGTGGTATTCTCCTGAAGAAGTCTAATGCTCCCTTTCAACTTCCTCAATGGAGAAATTGGATGCAAACCAGACACTGGAAATCCCACGGCACAACCATGCTTATGTCAGTAAAAACAGCCATTTAAGTTTTTTTTCCTCCCCTACAACTTTACTTGTACACAACACCTATGTGTGTTTTACTTTTTATTCTTGCTGAACTGGTTGACCACTGAGCTGTGGCAGTCCGTTCCAGCTGGCAATGATGCCTTGTTTTGGGTCAAGCTGAATTTTGTGGCCACCTCCACTCCCTCTGAGCCTACAACCCAGTCCTGGAGCATTACTCACAACTGGAGAGACAAACACCCCCATCATTCAGTGCATCATAGCATCCAGCTGAAAAACTGATTGGACACCTTCAGTCTGCAAGACTTCTCCCTCCTGGCTGGGGATGCCCAAAGTCCACAGCAAACTTTAATTCAAATTTTATTTATACAGGTTAACCCCATTGAGCCTCGGGGACTCATTAACTTCACTTTTCTTCAAAATACTCCCCCCTCCGAACTTCCTGTACCGGGCCTCACCATGTCTCCACAAAACAGATCATACTAGTGCCACAGCTCACCTGTCCTTTTCCACTGTCTTTGTCACTGGTGCAAAAATCATCCTCAAATCTCCACCACCCCTCCCCTCCACACAGCCTCATTTGTCCACCATCAGCATCTCCTCACACCCTTTTTCATCCGACCACGCTCATTCACGTTTATTCCCTCCCACAATATATTCATTACTTCAATGCCATTACAATTTGTATCCAAGGACAGTCATCATTCTTGTAAAACTCCCCAGCCTGAACACACTCTCACCCTCTGTCCATGGAAGTATAATTCACGTAGGCTGCATGAATGCATCCTGTCATCACTCCAAAACCACCAGAACTGAGTTTAACAAATTTCCTGAATTTCTCAACACCTGTTTCAAACAAGAGTTCATAATCTGAAGGACGAAAATTAAAATTTAACTTTTTTTTCCTAGTGAGTTACAGAAGCAGCTGGTCATTTTATTTTATGGGGGGGCGCCATAAACTGTTGATTTTTTTAAACATGTGTAGAAGTATGCATAATTATGTTTGTAGTAAAGTAAAGTAAAAGTTTGATCATGTTTTTATTTGTATATATCAGGTGTATCCATTTGTATAAAACTATCATTAATAAAACATGGTTCATCTTCACCTTGTTTGAGGCATCAGTGTGAAAAGAGAATGGGAGTGTTCTGCTTCCACTTTTCAATTTTTGGACAACTTCTATCATATTCTGTTATCATTATTTTAGTAATACAATTAGAACTGGAACCAGAAACTGTGAGCCCGTCTATTAGAACTGGAACCAGAAAAGTTTGAACCCTGCTCCAATGCTGCGAGGCCTTGCTGCCCTTCCACTTGGTCTCTTGGACACATAAAACATCTACCTTCCTTCTCTGCATCATGTCAGCCAGCTCTCTACCTTTGACTGTCATTGTCCCCACATTTAGAGTTGCAACCCTCAGTCCTACATTCTTCACTTTCCTCTTCTCCTCTGTCTCCTGACACGTTTCCCTCCTCGTGGTCTTCTACTAACAGTAGCACAATTTCTGCGGACACCGTTTGTCAACAGCACCGGTGGCGGTCGTTGGAGGTTGTGCAGGTGGTAAGAGGAGAGACAGTTAAGGAGGAGGAGTCTGTCTCTCATTACCTGTCTGTCTCTCCTCTTACCACCTGTACAACCCTGAGAAATCTAAAGAACTTCATAAGTTCTAAGACCAGAAACCATCCATCCATCCATCCATTTTCGTCCGCTTATCCGGGGTCGGGTCGCGGGGGTAGCAGCCTAAGTAGGGAGGCCCAGACTTCCCTCTCCCCAGCCACTTGGAGCAGCTCCTCTGGGGGAATCCCAAGGCGTTCCCAGGCCAGCCGAGAAACATAGTCCCTCCAGCGTGTCCTGGGTCTTCCTCTGGGTCTCCTCCCGGTGGGACATGCCCGAGCCACCTCAACTGGCTCCTCTCGATGTGGAGAAGCAGCGGCTCTACTCCGAGTCCCTCCCGGATGACTGAGCTTCTCACCCTATCTCTAAGGGAGAGTCCAGACACCCTGCGGAGAAAACTCATTTCAGCCGCTTGTATCCGAGATCTCGTTCTTTCGGTCATAACCCAGAGCTCATGACCATAGATGAGGGTGGGAACGTAGATCGATCGGTAAATTGAGAGCTTTGCCTTTTGACTCAGCTCTCTCTTCACCACGACAGACCGGTACAGCGCCCGCTTCACTGCGGACGCTGCACCTATCCGCCTATCGATCTCACGCTCCAGTTTTCCCTCATTCGTGAACAAGACCCCGAGATACTTAAACTCCTCCACTTGGGGCAGGACCTCCTCCCCGACCTGGAGAAGGCATGCTACCCTTTTCCGGCTCAAGACCATGGCCTCGGATTTGGAGGAACTGATCCTCATCCCGGCCGCATCACATTCAGCTGCAAACCGCTCCAGCGAAAGCTGTAGATCACGAACTGATGAAGCCAATAGGACCACATCATCTGCAAAAAACAGAGAAGCGATTCTAAGGCCACCAAAACGGATCCTCTCAACACCTTGGCTGCGCCTAGAAATTCTGTCCATAAAAGTTATGAACAGAATCGGTGACAAAGGGCAACCTTGGCGGAGTCCAACTCTCACCGGAAACGAGCCTGACTTACTGCCAGCGATGCGGACCAAGCTCTGACACCGGTCGTACAGGGACCTAACAGCCCGTATCAAAGGGCCTGGTACCCCATACTCCCGGAGTACCCCCCACAGAACCCCCCGAGGGACGCGGTCGAATGCCTTTTCCAAGTCCACAAAGCACATGTAAACTGGTTGGGCAAACTCCCACGCACCCTCCAGGACCCTGTTGAGGGTGTAGAGCTGGTCTAGTGTTCCACGACCAGGACGAAAACCACACTGCTCCTCCTGAATCCGAGGTTCGACTATCCGACGGACCCTCCTCTCCAGAACCCCTGAATAGACCTTACCAGGGAGGCTTAAGAGTGTGATCCCCCTATAGTTGGAACACACCCTACGGTCCCCCTTTTTGAATAGGGGAACCACCACCCCAGTCTGCCAATCCAAGGGAACTGCCCCCGATGTCCACGCGATATTGCAGAGTCGCGTAAGCCAACACAACCCCACAACATCCAGAGCCCTAAGGAACTCAGGACGAATCTCATCCACCCCCGGAGCCTTGCCACCGCGGAGCTTTTTAACCACCTCGGCGACCTCAGCACCAGAGATTGGAGAGCCCGACCCAAAGTCCCCAGGCTCCACTTCCTCAGTGGAAGACGTGCCAGTAGGATTGAGGAGGTCTTCGAAGTACTCCGCCCACCGACTCACAACATCCCGAGTTGAGGTCAACAGCACGTCATCCCCACCATAAATGGTGTTGGTCGCGTACCGCTTTCCCCCCCTGAGATGTCGGATGGTGGACCAGACCAGAAACCATAGAGGAGAAACCCAAAAATCCAGAACCAGCTGGTCCACAACTTCTATAGATGCTGGTCCACTGCATCCAGAACCAGCTGGTCCACAGTATCCAGAACCAGCTGGTCCACAGCATCCAGAACCAGCTGGTCCACAACATCTAAAACCAGCTGGTCCACAGCATCCAGAACCAGCTGGTCCACAGCATCAAGAACCAGCTGGTCCACAGAATCCAGAACCAGCTGGTCCACAACATCTAAAACCAGCTGGTCCACAGCATCCAGAACCAGCTGGTCCACAGCATCTAGAACCAGCTGGTCCACAACATCTAAAACCAGCTGGTCCACAGCATCCAGAACCAGCTGGTCCACAACATCTAAAACCAGCTGGTCCACAACATCTAAAACCAGCTGGTCCACAACATCTAAAACCAGCTGGTCCACAGCATCCAGAACCAGCTGGTCCACAACATCTAAAACCAGCTGGTCCACAACTTCCAGAACCAGCTGGTCCACAACATATAAAACCAGCTGGTCCCTAACATCTATAGGACTTACTTGCAAGAGGCTTTATTTTCATTCTCCAGATCAATACAGTGTTAAGCGTATAACACCACCAGTGACATTTATTTAGTATATAAAATTATTAATATTTGATCATTTTTTATAAGCAAATTTAAATAAATATAGCCATCAGAGTTCATAATGTACAATAATAACCTGCACTGGCAACCTAACTCCACAAACAAACAAAGAACAAAATAAACTCACTCACCAGTTGCCACTTTTAGAAACAGTCAGCTGAAGGCTTTTATCACAAACAGACTCAGAGCCACCAAAAAGTGGAGAGGATATCAATCAGGAATGGTAATATAATATCAGCATTAGGCTAGCATTAGCATGTTAGCTAACAAACTAACCAGTTGCCATGTTTAGATTAATATTCAGCTGGAGGCTTTTTTCACAAACAGCCATAAGTTGAGAGGCATATCAGCCAGAAATGCAAATAGACATTAGATAAAGGGCTTCAAAACTTACCTGAGCATGCCTGCTTGAGTCACTGACACACGGCAAATTTTCCAGACAAAAATAAATAAAATATTTTTTTTTAATAAATAAATAAACGCCGGAAACACGGGATCGGTAGGCAGAGCTCACGTTAGACGTCTAAGGGCGGTGAAAACTGCGCCCAGCATCTACCCATTGTATTGTAAGGTGGCGGCATCAGTACGCATGCGCCAGTTATAATTAGAGTCAATGGATCAGATAAGAGCGCCCCAAACAAAACAGGAAGTACGTCACGAATCAGAAAACGGTTTTTTGAAACAAACTATAACTCATCGTTACTCATAAAATATTTATCCTACACAACTAAAAACATATATGCATACATTTCGAAATATTTTTATTTTATTATTTCATTTTTATAAAAAAAAAATTAAATCTTCAAATGGTGAAGAGCTGTAGAGGTTCCAGGTGGGCGGTGCCCCTAGCGCCCTCTAGTGGCGGCCGCCCCTGCAGTCTGTGCATGTACCAGTAAATATATCACAGTAAAACTGCTTACAATATTCATTTGAATGAAACTTGACTGTAGGATCCAAACAGTTCCTAACACACCTTAGCTCCACACTTCACTTTAGACTGCAGTAAATAAATACATACCTGTGTAACCCCGATGTTTGGTTCAATGTCAGCGAGCTGATGAATCGCTCACCCAGGAACTCTTCTGAGCTTCACACCATTTATTAACACAACCTTCATCTGTAACAGATAAAATGTGTGGTTTGTGGTGGTCTGACATGTAGCTCCTGCCCCAACTCTGAGAACATCAGGCAGTAAAACATTGTCATCAAGCAGCCTCCACTTCCAAAATAGCCCTGTTTCCATCTATTTTCATTTCGAATTTGGAGCTAATTTTTTTAATCTCGCAAATATGTAAATACAAATTAATGTGGATCAGAAGTGTTTCCATCTACTGGCTTGTAGCGCATCTACCAAGCCACGCACAGCGTCATTACGTCAGACGTCAGCGTCATTACGTCAGACGTCAGCACTGCGCATGTCTACAGTAAACAGGAAGTAGCGGTTGAAAACAGAACCCGGCCACACATCTCGTCAAAATGGAGAGAATATTTCAGGTACGTGTTGCTATCGGGCAAGTTGTATTTATTCTGTCATGCCAACTAGTTTTAGCGATGTTACATGTTGTCCGGAGCGGAAACAGCTGATCAGTCACGTGACGTGAATGTTCGCTTCGGCAGCACGAGTCGGCAAATGTGTTTCCATCTGTCGTTTTGCGCATCTGCTCGGTTTCGAAGATCCCAAAAACCACCTCAAGCGAGCGTATAAACTTTTTGGCGAATTTCAGGAAGTAACTTCGCATTTTGCCGTTTCCATTAAGCTTTTCTGCTGCGATACTTCAAAATGCGCACCTAGAAACCTTGATGGAAACACGGCTAATGACAGTTTTGCTGTGCACACAAACACTATGAATTATGGTAGTAACGTTTGTGAGATGTTTTCAAAATAAAAGCTGTGAATGATGTCATTCTTGCTATGTAATAAAATAATTTTTAATGTCCACCTGTGAATATGGATCCATAATATTTTTGCTTTTGTCACTCTTTTGTGTGGTCATTTGTTTGTTCATTATGTGAGAAGGTTAATTTGTTTTCCCTAAAGTTTCCAATAATACAAAAACAAAACCATAAAGTTTCCAGAGACCAGTCTCTCTTCAGGCTGACTGTTGAACACCTCCAGATGTTACTGACCTATTTTCACCAAGATCTGATGTGGAATTTGAAAATTTAAGCCTCATAAATGTACCTATTTTCTTTTCCAGTTAACACTTTCCATTAATTATTTAAAAACAAACTTTGTTTTAAAGACTAGTCTCACATCACGCTGACAGAGGAACACCCAGATATCAGTTATAAAAATGCAACATATTATTTTTATTCCTTTTAAAAACGTCCCTCAAACATTTTACGTTTTATTCATGTTAAATTTAAAATAAATTTGTTTTTTAAGACTTTGAAGTAGCATGAAAATTTAACAAAAAAACACAGAACTTTTAAAAGACATAATAGTTATAATTTTTTAATACAGTACTAGCCATTGCAATAACACTGAATTGGCTTGTTTTCAACTTATTTACCATAATTTCTGTTCTATAAGCACTATTTTAGTCTTGCACTTTGCACCCCGTGGTTTATATGCAGGAGTGTCTTATTTATGTATTTTTTCCATCATTTTCAATATTTATATATTTTTTGAAGGACTTCCTACCGTCTCAGTAGCTTCCTGCCACTAACTAATATTTTCCTTTGACAGAGCTGGGCGCTCGTGGCTTCCACCACCCTGCCCCTCATGGGGGCAGGTGTTTGTGACCCAGAAGCCGTTTTTGCACTGCACAGCCCTCGCCGGCCCAGCTCGTCCGGGTTGTCCCTGAGCCCACCCTGGCTCGCCCCCGCTCATTTCGCATTGTGCGGAGAGCCGCCTTGAAGTGGGTGGGGAGTTCTCTTGAAATGGGTGGAGAGTTCTTATGTGCGCACTTGGTGTAGAGGTGGAAAGAGAAGGGATGGACACCACTAAAAATATTTGTTAGCTGACTATATATGTTAGTGTTTCTGAGTTTAATTTTTGTTAATAACTGATTACAAATCAGCTTATTTTACATGGGCAAAGCCAGGATTTTCTGAGGGGCGATCCGTTAAAACCAAAAGTGGAACTACAAAAGGCAACATACCCTGTGGTTGACTGGTTGAGAGTTGGGTTGCCGCTCCAAGCCTTTTCTCGACTCGGGTTCGAACCTCACTCGGTTGAAATTATTTTACGTTTGTCTTTTAATAAAAAAGAGTTTGTGCTAACCACAGTCATAACACAAACTCCTTTTTTATCCAATAAAAGATGTAAAATAAAAATGTAAAATGTAAAATAAGCTGATTTGTAATCAGTTATTAACAAAAATTAAACTCAGAACACTAATATATATATTCAGCTAACAAATATTTTTTCAGGGGTTCCTGTAGTTAAATTTTAATTAAATTCAGCTCGCGTTGAGGTTGTTGTTAGAAGAGTTGATGACTCATCACGCAACAGTCCCGCCCCAGCTGCAAACAACTAACCAAATATGGTGAGCAGTACATGACGTCGAACTGGGCCCGGGAGCTCGGCCCGATTAAAACCTCCGTCGGTGGGGTTCCAAAACTCGGGCTGATGCCGGCCCGAAAAGGCAAATGCGAACATGACGAACCCGGGTTAGAAGCCGGGTTGGGCCGGGCTGGGCCGGGGAGGGCTTTGCAGTGCGAAAATGGCTAGAGAGAATGTCCTCAGTTAATCAGATGTTCAAGGTCTTTTGCTCACTGTTTCAAATTCCTACCATAACTCCACCCACTCTGTCATCATGTGACCAGAAGTCTAACCTGAGTGACCAACGCAGTACTCTTGAGGACCACCCCCCAAGACAGACGTGCATTAATATCTTCAGATCATTCCCACGTTGTTTATCATATTTTGTGCTTCATGCACAGACCTGTTCATTTGTTCGGTGATAATGGAAAATGCACAGAGAATTTCTTATAATGAAACTTTCATGATAAAAGCCATTGGCTGTCGAGTAGGAAACAGATCTGCTGCTCGTAGCTGCATTATGTTGATGGTCAGGATTGAAGACTCAAAAGCGGTCAAGTCTGTAACATGTTTTCATAAAAGTTTTTAAATTATTTCTGTGTCAGTAAATTTGCATTTAAATACTGGGATCTCATTTTAGAGTCACATCCGAACACGAAGCAGTGAAAGGAGCTTCCCCCCTCCCATTTCCATCCATGGGAGTACAGACAATGAGTCAGTCAAGACTGGTACATATTTAAAGTTTTTAAAATAATATTTCTGTGTATGCTAAATATGTGTTTAACTACCAGTATTTCATTTAAGCTTAAAGTGTCACTGACATCATCTTTGAACTTTGCATAAAATGTCCCAAGATACAGTATATATCTTGTATCATTCATCTACCGCAGGGGTGTCAAAGTCAAATACACCAAGGGCCAAAAAAACAAATTGGCTACAAGCCAAGGGCCGGACTGGTTCAATGTTCATATTGAAATGATTTCACATAGCCTATTGAACCAAGAACTAACAGACTGTCTATTATTTAAGGATTAAATGAATAAAGCAATATTTTCTTATGGATCTGTCAGTCATTTCAAGTGAAAACATTTTTCAACAGGCAAACAGCAAAAAATTAAATTGTTTAAAAAAATGTTTCTTAATATCAAGATAAATGCATAAATAAGAGTGCATGCATTATAAACTGAAAATGCATTATTGTGCAGCTCTATGATCCTACTGATCACAGCTTTCAAATAGGAAAATAGAAATTAAATCAAATCAGTTGTATTCTTTCTCATGGCTCTTATTGTGTGAATGCCAACAAGGCATTCACACTATAGAGATTGTGTTTATATTTGTGTGAATGCCAACAAGGCATTCACACTATAGAGATTGTGTTTATATTTGTGTGAATGCCAACAAGGCATTCACACTATAGAGATTGTGTTTATATTTATTGTGTGAATGCCAACAAGGCATTCACACTATAGAGATTGTGTTTATATTTGTGTGAATGCCAACAAGGCATTCACACTATAGAGATTGTGTTTATATTTATTATTATTATTATTATTCTTATATGTTACTATCTTCCGTCCGTACGTTTTTTGGCGTCCTACTCCTCCTACAGTTTTCGTGCCATTTCAACATATCATATATCAAAATGTTCAGCTCGTTCAGGACAATCCAGCAATGACTTTTGGTAATGGTGCAACTTTAGCTTTTTGAGATATTTAGCCTTTTCGGCCATTTTTTTCCCATTGAAAATGAATGGAGCTAAAATGAAATGGCCTTTTGGGGGCTTTATCGTATCCTAAAACTCACCAAATTTGGCAGACTCATCATTCAGACATGGGGGAGTAAATATTTATCAAAACCTCGCATTTTCATATATGCTGAAGGGGCGTGGCCTGGCCTCAAAGTTAGGTATCTCGCCATGAAAAACGAAACACTAATAGCACCTACAAGAAAACTGTCTAATACATCAAACCTTCAGTGATTGACCCACAACCGGTCCCCTACAATACTGAATGGTCAAATCATGACATTAATTAAGCCACGCCCCCTCACAACAGGAAGTGTACAGTTATACATTGAAGGTCCCGATCGGACACCTGTTACCTAATCAGCGGGACGGTCTGTCCAGTGACCGAAGACATGTTGCTGTAACAAGCTTTCCAACACTGACCGTTTTGGGTGGAGCATGTGGGCGTGGCGACGTGGCGAATCAGACGTAACGCCGTCACAAACGAAACACTAATAGCACCTACACGAAAACTGTCTAATACATCAAACCTTCAGTGATTGACCCACATCCGGTCCCCTGCAATACTGAATGGTCAAATCATGACATTAATTAAGCCACGCCCCCTCACAACAGGAAGTGTACAGTTGTACATTGAAGGTCCCGATCGGACACCTGTTACCTAATCAGCATGACGGTCTTTCCAGTGACCAAAGACATGTTGATGTAACAAGCTTTCCAACACTGACCGTTTTGGGTGGAGCATGTGGGCGTGGCGATGTGGCGAATCAGACGTAACGCCGTCACAATACGTTTGGCCTTTTGGGAGCTTTATCATATCCCAAAACTCACCAAATTTGGCAGACTCGTCAGGACTGGTGAAAAATTACATATTTTGGGGGCGTGGCCAAAATTGCAACAGAAACGGCTCAAGAGCGCCACCTAGAATATTTCAAACTACCCTCCGCATTGGCCTTAGTTTCACGTAGGATCATGAAATTTGGTACACTTGTCCAATTCACAAAGACGTACAGAAAACCCTCTGGCATCAACATTGTACGATAAATGGGAAGGCGGCCATTTTGGAATGTGGACCAAATTGGGTGCATACATTGGGTGCCGAACGGGTACGGGAAAAGCACGAGAGTGTTTCAGGGTGGACTAGCTCGACTTCCCGCGGTCGCCACGAGAAGGGCGGAGCGGCGCTAAGGCATTCACACGTGCATTTTCGTAGGAAATGCAAATTTTCTAGTTGTGTGAATGCCAACAAGGCATTCACACTATAGAGATTGTGTTTATATTTGTGTGAATGCCAACAAGGCATTCACACTATAGAGATTGTGTTTATATTTATTATTATCTACAGTTTATAGATGTTACTATCTTCATTCCGTACGTTTTTTGGCATGTAACTACTCGCACAGTTTTGGTGCGATTTCAACAATTCATATATCAAAATGTTCAGCTCATTTAGGACAATCCGGCTATGACTTTTGGTAATGCTGCAACTTTAGCTTTTTGAGATATTCAGCCTTTTCGGCCATCTTTTTCCCATTGAAAATGAATGGAGCTAAAATGAAATGGCCTTTTGGGGGCTTCATCATATCCTAAATCTCACCAAATTTGGCAGACTCATCACTCAGACATGGGGGAGTAAAAAATGATCAACACCTCGCGTTTTCATATATGCTGAAGGGGCGTGGCCTGGCCTCAATGTTAGGCATCTCGCCATGAAAAACGAAACACTAATAGCACCTACACGAAAACCGTCTAATACATCAAACCTTCAGTGATTGACCCACAACCACTCCCCTACAATACTGAATGGTCAAATCATGACATTAATTAAGCCACGCCCCCTCACAACAGGAAGTGTACAGTTATACATTGAACGTCCCGATCGGACACCTGTTACCTAATCAGCGGGACGGTCTGTCCAGTGACCGAAGACATGTTGCTGTAACAAGCTTTCCAACACTGACCGTTTTGGGTGGAGCATGTGGGCGTGGCGATGTGGCGAATCAGCCGTCACGCCGTCACAAACGAAACACTAATAGCACCTACACGAAAACAGTCTAATACATCAAACCTTCAGTGATTGACCCACATCCGGTCCCCTGCAATACTGAATGGTCAAATCATGACAATAATTAAGCCACGCCCCCTCACAACAGGAAGTGTACAGTTGTACATTGAACTCATCCTACGTGAAACTAAGGCCAATGCGGAGGGTAATTTGAAATATTCTAGGTGGCGCTCTTGAGCCGTTTCTTTTGCAATTTTGGCCACGCCCCCAAAATATGTAATTTTTCACCAGTCCTGACGAGTCTGCCAAATTTGGTGAGTTTTGGGATATGATAAAGCTCCCAAAAGGCCAAACGTATTGTGACGGCGTTACGTCTGATTCGCCACATAACCACGCCCACATGCTCCACCCAAAACGGTCAGTGTTGGAAAGCTTGTTACACCAACATGTCTTCGGTCACTGGACACACCGTCACGCTGATTAGGTAACAGGTGTCCGATCGGGACGTTCAATGTACAACTGTACACTTCCTGTTGTGAGGGGGCGTGGCTTAATTAATGTCATGATTTGACCATTCAGTATTGCAGGGGACTGGTTGTGGGTCAATCACTGAAGGTTTGATGTATTAGACAGTTTTTGTGTAGGTGCTATTAGTGTTTCGTTTTTCATGGCGAGATGCCTAACTTTGAGGCCAGGCCACGCCCCTTCAGCATATATGAAAACGCGAGGTGTTGATCATTTATTACTGCCCCATGTCTGATTGATGAGTCTGCCAAATTTGGGGAGATTTAGGATATGATAAAGCCCCCAAAAGGCCATTTCATTTTAGCTCCATTCATTTTCAATGGGAAAAAAATGGCCGAAAAGGCTTAATATTTCAAAAAGCGAAAGTTGCAGC
>JBBPBX010093373.1:0-13570 GCA_038048925.1 Garcialebias charrua
CTGAATGTCTCTCTGACTGTCCTCCTGCTGAGTGTCTCTCTGACTGTCCACCTGCTGATGTCTCTCTGACTGTCCACCTGCTGAATGTCTCTCTGACTGTCACCTGCTGAATGTCTCTCTGACTGTTCACCTGCTGAGTGTCTCTCTGACTGTCCACCTGCTGAATGTCTCTCTGACTGTCTACCTGCTGAATGTCTCTCTGACTGTCCACCTGCTGAATGTCTCTCTGACTGTCCACCTGCTGAGTGTCTCTCTGACTGTTCACCTGCTGAATGTCTCTCTGACTGTCCACCTGCTGAGTGTCTCTCTGACTGTTCACCTGCTGAATGTCTCTCTGACTGTCCACCTGCTGAGTGTCTCTCTGACTGTCCACCTGCTGAATGTCTCTCTGACTGTCCACCTGCTGAATGTCTCTCTGACTGTCCACCTGCTGAGTGTCTCTCTGACTGTCCACCTGCTGAATGTCTCTCTGACTGTCCACCTGCTGAATGTCTCTCTGACTGTCACCTGCTGAATGTCTCTCTGACTGTCCACCTGCTGAGTGTCTCTCTGACTGTTCACCTGCTGAATGTCTCTCTGACTGTCCTCCTGCTGAGTGTCTCTCTGACTGTCCACCTGCTGAATGTCTCTCTGACTGTCCACCTGCTGAATGTCTCTCTGACTGTTCACCTGCTGAGTGTCTCTCTGACTGTCCACCTGCTGAATGTCTCTCTGACTGTCCACCTGCTGAATGTCTCTCTGACTGTCCACCTGCTGAATGTCTCTCTGACTGTCCACCTGCTGAATGTCTCTCTGACTGTCCACCTGCTGAATGTCTCTCTGACTGTCCACCTGCTGAATGTCTCTCTGACTGTCCACCTGCTGAGTGTCTCTCTGACTGTCCACCTGCTGAATGTCTCTCTGACTGTCCACCTGCTGAATGTCTCTCTGACTGTCCACCTGCTGAATGTCTCTCTGACTGTCCACCTGCTGAATGTCTCTCTGACTGTCCACCTGCTGAATGTCTCTCTGACTGTCCACCTGCTGAGTGTCTCTCTGACTGTCCACCTGCTGAATGTCTCTCTGACTGTCCACCTGCTGAATGTCTCTCTGACTGTCCACCTGCTGAATGTCTCTCTGACTGTCCACCTGCTGAGTGTCTCTCTGACTGTCCACCTGCTGAATGTCTCTCTGACTGTCCACCTGCTGAATGTCTCTCTGACTGTCCACCTGCTGAATGTCTCTCTGACTGTCCACCTGCTGAATGTCTCTCTGACTGTTCACCTGCTGAATGTCTCTCTGACTGTCCACCTGCTGAATGTCTCTCTGACTGTCCACCTGCTGAGTGTCTCTCTGACTGTCCACCTGCTGAATGTCTCTCTGACTGTCCACCTGCTGAGTGTCTCTCTGACTGTCCACCTGCTGAGTGTCTCTCTGACTGTCCACCTGCTGAGTGTCTCTCTGACTGTCCACCTGCTGAATGTCTCTCTGACTGTCCACCTGCTGAATGTCTCTCTGACTGTCCACCTGCTGAGTGTCTCTCTGACTGTTCACCTGCTGAATGTCTCTCTGACTGTCCACCTGCTGAATGTCTCTCTGACTGTCCACCTGCTGAGTGTCTCTCTAACTGTCCTCCTGCTGAATGTCTCTCTGACTGTTCACCTGCTGAATGTCTCTCTGACTGTCCACCTGCTGAATGTCTCTCTGACTGTCCACCTGCTGAGTGTCTCTCTAACTGTCCACTTACTGAATGTCTCTCTGACTGTCCTCCTGCTGAGTGTCTCTCTGACTGTCCACCTGCTGAATGTCTCTCTGACTGTCCACCTGCTGAATGTCTCTCTGACTGTTCACCTGCTGAATGTCTCTCTGACTGTTCACCTGCTGAGTGTCTCTCTGACTGTCCACCTGCTGAATGTCTCTCTGACTGTCCTACCTGCTGAGTGTCTCTCTGACTGTCCACCTGCTGAATGTCTCTCTGACTGTCCACCTGCTGAGTGTCTCTCTGACTGTTCACCTGCTGAATGTCTCTCTGACTGTCCACCTGCTGAATGTCTCTCTGACTGTCCACCTGCTGAATGTCTCTCTGACTGTTCACCTGCTGAATGTCTCTCTGACTGTCCTCCTGCTGAGTGTCTCTCTGACTGTTCACCTGCTGAATGTCTCTCTGACTGTCCACCTGCTGAATGTCTCTCTGACTGTCCACCTGCTGAGTGTCTCTCTGACTGTCCACCTGCTGAATGTCTCTCTGACTGTCCACCTGCTGAATGTCTCTCTGACTGTCCACCTGCTGAGTGTCTCTCTGACTGTCCACCTGCTGAATGTCTCTCTGACTGTCCACCTGCTGAATGTCTCTCTGACTGTCCACCTGCTGAGTGTCTCTCTGACTGTCCACCTGCTGAATGTCTCTCTGACTGTCCTCCTGCTGAGTGTCTCTCTGACTGTCCACCTGCTGAATGTCTCTCTGACTGTCCACCTGCTGAATGTCTCTCTGACTGTTCACCTGCTGAATGTCTCTCTGACTGTCCACCTGCTGAGTGTCTCTCTGACTGTCCACCTGCTGAATGTCTCTCTGACTGTCCACCTGCTGATGTCTCTCTGACTGTCCACCTGCTGAATGTCTCTCTGACTGTCCACCTGCTGAATGTCTCTCTGACTGTCCACCTGCTGAATGTCTCTCTGACTGTCCACCTGCTGAATGTCTCTCTGACTGTCCACCTGCTGAGTGTCTCTCTGACTGTTCACCTGCTGAATGTCTCTCTGACTGTCCACCTGCTGAGTGTCTCTCTGACTGTCCACCTGCTGAATGTCTCTCTGACTGTCCACCTGCTGAATGTCTCTCTGACTGTTCACCTGCTGAATGTCTCTCTGACTGTCCACCTGCTGAATGTCTCTCTGACTGTCTACCTGCTGAATGTCTCTCTGACTGTCCACCTGCTGAATGTCTCTCTGACTGTCCACCTGCTGAGTGTCTCTCTGACTGTTCACCTGCTGAATGTCTCTCTGACTGTCCACCTGCTGAATGTCTCTCTGACTGTTCACCTGCTGAATGTCTCTCTGACTGTCCACCTGCTGAGTGTCTCTCTGACTGTCCACCTGCTGAGTGTCTCTCTGACTGTCCACCTGCTGAATGTCTCTCTGACTGTCCACCTGCTGAATGTCTCTCTGACTGTCCACCTGCTGAGTGTCTCTCTGACTGTCCACCTGCTGAATGTCTCTCTGACTGTCCACCTGCTGAATGTCTCTCTGACTGTCCACCTGCTGAATGTCTCTCTGACTGTCCACCTGCTGAATGTCTCTCTGACTGTCCACCTGCTGAGTGTCTCTCTGACTGTCCACCTGCTGAATGTCTCTCTGACTGTCCACCTGCTGAATGTCTCTCTGACTGTTCACCTGCTGAATGTCTCTCTGACTGTCCACCTGCTGAATGTCTCTCTGACTGTCCACCTGCTGAATGTCTCTCTGACTGTCCACCTGCTGAATGTCTCTCTGACTGTCCACCTGCTGAATGTCTCTCTGACTGTCCACCTGCTGAATGTCTCTCTGACTGTCCACCTGCTGAATGTCTCTCTGACTGTCCACCTGCTGAAGTGTCTCTCTGACTGTTCACCTGCTGAATGTCTCTCTGACTGTCCACCTGCTGAATGTCTCTCTGACTGTCCACCTGCTGAGTGTCTCTCTGACTGTTCACCTGCTGAATGTCTCTCTGACTGTCCACCTGCTGAGTGTCTCTCTGACTGTCCACCTGCTGAATGTCTCTCTGACTGTCCACCTGCTGAATGTCTCTCTGACTGTTCACCTGCTGAATGTCTCTCTGACTGTCCACCTGCTGAATGTCTCTCTGACTGTCTACCTGCTGAATGTCTCTCTGACTGTCCACCTGCTGAATGTCTCTCTGACTGTCCACCTGCTGAGTGTCTCTCTGACTGTTCACCTGCTGAATGTCTCTCTGACTGTCCACCTGCTGAGTGTCTCTCTGACTGTCACCTGCTGAATGTCTCTCTGACTGTCCACCTGCTGAATGTCTCTCTGACTGTCCTCCTGCTGAGTGTCTCTCTGACTGTTCACCTGCTGAATGTCTCTCTGACTGTCCACCTGCTGAATGTCTCTCTGACTGTCCACCTGCTGAGTGTCTCTCTAACTGTCCTCCTGCTGAATGTCTCTCTGACTGTTCACCTGCTGAATGTCTCTCTGACTGTCCACCTGCTGAATGTCTGACTGTCCACCTGCTGAGTGTCTCTCTAACTGTCCACTTACTGAATGTCTCTCTGACTGTCCTCCTGCTGAGTGTCTCTCTGACTGTCCACCTGCTGAATGTCACTCTGACTGTCCACCTGCTGAATGTCTCTCTGACTGTTCACCTGCTGAATGTCTCCCTGACTGTTCACCTGCTGAGTGTCTCTCTGACATGTCCACCTGCTGAATGTCTCTCTGACTGTCTACCTGCTGAATGTCTCTCTGACTGTCCACCTGCTGAATGTCTCTCTGACTGTCCACCTGCTGAGTGTCTCTCTGACTGTTCACCTGCTGAATGTCTCTCTGACTGTCCACCTGCTGAATGTCTCTCTGACTGTCCACCTGCTGAGTGTCTCTCTGACTGTTCACCTGCTGAATGTCTCTCTGACTGTCCTCCTGCTGAGTGTCTCTCTGACTGTCCACCTGCTGAATGTCTCTCTGACTGTCCACCTGCTGAATGTCTCTCTGACTGTTCACCTGCTGAATGTCTCTCTGACTGTCCACCTGCTGAATGTCTCTCTGACTGTCTACCTGCTGAATGTCTCTCTGACTGTCCACCTGCTGAATGTCTCTCTGACTGTTCACCTGCTGAATGTCTCTCTGACTGTCCACCTGCTGAGTGTCTCTCTGACTGTTCACCTGCTGAATGTCTCTCTGACTGTCCACCTGCTGAATGTCTCTCTGACTGTCACCTGCTGAATGTCTCTCTGACTGTCCACCTGCTGAGTGTCTCTCTGACTGTCCACCTGCTGAATGTCTCTCTGACTGTCCACCTGCTGAGTGTCTCTCTGACTGTCCACCTGCTGAATGTCTCTCTGACTGTCCACCTGCTGAGTGTCTCTCTGACTGTCCACCTGCTGAATGTCTCTCTGACTGTCCACCTGCTGAGTGTCTCTCTGACTGTCCACCTGCTGAATGTCTCTCTGACTGTCCACCTGCTGAATGTCTCTCTGACTGTCCACCTGCTGAATGTCTCTCTGACTGTCACCTGCTGAATGTCTCTCTGACTGTCCACCTGCTGAGTGTCTCTCTGACTGTTCACCTGCTGAAGTGTCTCTCTGACTGTCCACCTGCTGAATGTCTCTCTGACTGTCCACCTGCTGAGTGTCTCTCTGACTGTTCACCTGCTGAATGTCTCTCTGACTGTCCACCTGCTGAGTGTCTCTCTGACTGTCCACCTGCTGAATGTCTCTCTGACTGTCCACCTGCTGAATGTCTCTCTGACTGTTCACCTGCTGAGTGTCTCTCTGACTGTCCACCTGCTGAATGTCTCTCTGACTGTCACCTGCTGAATGTCTCTCTGACTGTCCACCTGCTGAATGTCTCTCTGACTGTTCACCTGCTGAGTGTCTCTCTGACTGTTCACCTGCTGAATGTCTCTCTGACTGTCCACCTGCTGAATGTCTCTCTGACTGTCTACCTGCTGAATGTCTCTCTGACTGTCACCTGCTGAGTGTCTCTCTGACTGTCCACCTGCTGAGTGTCTCTCTGACTGTTCACCTGCTGAATGTCTCTCTGACTGTCCACCTGCTGAATGTCTCTCTGACTGTCCACCTGCTGAGTGTCTCTCTAACTGTCCTCCTGCTGAATGTCTCTCTGACTGTTCACCTGCTGAATGTCTCTCTGACTGTCCACCTGCTGAATGTCTGACTGTCCACCTGCTGAGTGTCTCTCTAACTGTCCACTTACTGAATGTCTCTCTGACTGTCCTCCTGCTGAGTGTCTCTCTGACTGTCCACCTGCTGAATGTCACTCTGACTGTCCACCTGCTGAATGTCTCTCTGACTGTTCACCTGCTGAATGTCTCTCTGACTGTTCACCTGCTGAGTGTCTCTCTGACTGTCCACCTGCTGAATGTCTCTCTGACTGTCTACCTGCTGAATGTCTCTCTGACTGTCCACCTGCTGAATGTCTCTCTGACTGTCCACCTGCTGAGTGTCTCTCTGACTGTTCACCTGCTGAATGTCTCTCTGACTGTCCACCTGCTGAATGTCTCTCTGACTGTCCACCTGCTGAGTGTCTCTCTGACTGTTCACCTGCTGAATGTCTCTCTGACTGTCCTCCTGCTGAGTGTCTCTCTGACTGTCCACCTGCTGAATGTCACTCTGACTATCCACTTGCTGAATGTCTCTCTGACTGTTCACCTACTGAATGTCTCTCTGACTGTCCACCTGCTGAATGTCTCTCTGACTGTCTACCTGCTGAATGTCTCTCTGTCTGTCCACCTGCTGAATGTCTCTCTGACTGTTCACCTACTGAATGTCTCTCTGACTGTCCACCTGCTGAGTGTCTCTCTAACTGTCCTCCTGCTGAATGTCTCTCTGACTGTTCACCTGCTGAATGTCTCTCTGACTGTCCACCTGCTGAATATCTAACTGTCCACCTGCTGAGTGTCTCTCTAACTGTCCACTTACTGAATGTCTCTCTGACTGTTCACCTGCTGAGTGTCTCTCTGACTGTCCACCTGCTGAATGTCTCTCTGACTGTCCACCTGCTGAATGTCTCTCTGACTGTCCACCTGCTGAATGTCTCTCTGACTGTCCACCTGCTGAGTGTCTCTCTGACTGTCCACCTGCTGAATGTCTCTCTGACTGTCCACCTGCTGAATGTCTCTCTGACTGTCCACCTGCTGAGTGTCTCTCTGACTGTCCACCTGCTGAATGTCTCTCTGACTGTCCACCTGCTGAGTGTCTCTCTGACTGTCCACCTGCTGAATGTCTCTCTGACTGTCCACCTGCTGAATGTCTCTCTGACTGTTCACCTGCTGAATGTCTCTCTGACTGTCCACCTGCTGAATGTCTCTCTGACTGTCCACCTGCTGAATGTCTCTCTGACTGTCACCTGCTGAATGTCTCTCTGACTGTCCACCTGCTGAGTGTCTCTCTGACTGTTCACCTGCTGAATGTCTCTCTGACTGTCCACCTGCTGAATGTCTCTCTGACTGTCCACCTGCTGAGTGTCTCTCTGACTGTTCACCTGCTGAATGTCTCTCTGACTGTCCTCCTGCTGAGTGTCTCTCTGACTGTCCACCTGCTGAATGTCACTCTGACTATCCACTTGCTGAATGTCTCTCTGACTGTTCACCTACTGAATGTCTCTCTGACTGTCCACCTGCTGAATGTCTCTCTGACTGTCTACCTGCTGAATGTCTCTCTGTCTGTCCACCTGCTGAATGTCTCTCTGACTGTTCACCTACTGAATGTCTCTCTGACTGTCCACCTGCTGAGTGTCTCTCTAACTGTCCTCCTGCTGAATGTCTCTCTGACTGTTCACCTGCTGAATGTCTCTCTGACTGTCCACCTGCTGAATGTCTGACTGTCCACCTGCTGAGTGTCTCTCTAACTGTCCACTTACTGAATGTCTCTCTGACTGTCCTCCTGCTGAGTGTCTCTCTGACTGTCCACCTGCTGAATGTCTCTCTGACTGTCCACCTGCTGAGTGTCTCTCTGACTGTTCACCTGCTGAGTGTCTCTCTGACTGTCCACCTGCTGAATGTCTCTCTGACTGTCCACCTGCTGAATGTCTCTCTGACTGTCCACCTGCTGAATGTCTCTCTGACTGTCCACCTGCTGAGTGTCTCTCTGACTGTCCACCTGCTGAATGTCTCTCTGACTGTCCACCTGCTGAGTGTCTCTCTGACTGTTCACCTGCTGAATGTCTCTCTGACTGTCCACCTGCTGAATGTCTCTCTGACTGTCCACCTGCTGAATGTCTCTCTGACTGTCCACCTGCTGAATGTCTCTCTGACTGTCCACCTGCTGAGTGTCTCTCTGACTGTCCACCTGCTGAATGTCTCTCTGACTGTCCACCTGCTGAATGTCTCTCTGACTGTCCACCTGCTGAATGTCTCTCTGACTGTCCACCTGCTGAGTGTCTCTCTGACTGTCCACCTGCTGAATGTCTCTCTGACTGTCCACCTGCTGAGTGTCTCTCTGACTGTCCACCTGCTGAATGTCTCTCTGACTGTCACCTGCTGAGTGTCTCTCTGACTGTTCACCTGCTGAATGTCTCTCTGACTGTCCACCTGCTGAATGTCTCTCTGACTGTCCACCTGCTGAATGTCTCTCTGACTGTCCACCTGCTGAATGTCTCTCTGACTGTCCACCTGCTGAATGTCTCTCTGACTGTCCACCTGCTGAATGTCTCTCTGACTGTCCACCTGCTGAATGTCTCTCTGACTGTCCACCTGCTGAGTGTCTCTCTAACTGTCCACCTGCTGAATGTCTCTCTGACTGTCCACCTGCTGAATGTCTCTCTGACTGTCCACCTGCTGAATGTCTGACTGTCCACCTGCTGAGTGTCTCTCTAACTGTCCACCTACTGAATGTCTCTCTGACTGTCCTCCTGCTGAGTGTCTCTCTGACTGTCCACCTGCTGAATGTCTCTCTGACTGTCCACCTGCTGAATGTCTCTCTGACTGTTCACCTGCTGAATGTCTCTCTGACTGTCCACCTGCTGAGTGTCTCTCTGACTGTCCACCTGCTGAATGTCTCTCTGACTGTCCACCTGCTGAATGTCTCTCTGACTGTCCACCTGCTGAATGTCTCTCTGACTGTCCACCTGCTGAGTGTCTCTCTGACTGTCCACCTGCTGAATGTCTCTCTGACTGTCCACCTGCTGAATGTCTCTCTGACTGTCCACCTGCTGAGTGTCTCTCTGACTGTTCACCTGCTGAATGTCTCTCTGACTGTCCTCCTGCTGAGTGTCTCTCTGACTGTCCACCTGCTGAATGTCTCTCTGACTGTCCACCTGCTGAATGTCTCTCTGACTGTTCACCTACTGAATGTCTCTCTGACTGTCCACCTGCTGAATGTCTCTCTGACTGTCTACCTGCTGAATGTCTCTCTGACTGTTCACCTACTGAATGTCTCTCTGACTGTCCACCTGCTGAGTGTCTCTCTAACTGTCCTCCTGCTGAATGTCTCTCTGACTGTTCACCTGCTGAATGTCTCTCTGACTGTCCACCTGCTGAATGTCTAACTGTCCACCTGCTGAGTGTCTCTCTAACTGTCCACTTACTGAATGTCTCTCTGACTGTCCTCCTGCTGAGTGTCTCTCTGACTGTCCACCTGCTGAATGTCACTCTGACTGTCCACCTGCTGAATGTCTCTCTGACTGTTCACCTGCTGAATGTCTCTCTGACTGTTCACCTGCTGAGTGTCTCTCTGACTGTCCACCTGCTGAATGTCTCTCTGACTGTCCACCTGCTGAATGTCTCTCTGACTGTCCACCTGCTGAATGTCTCTCTGACTGTCCACCTGCTGAGTGTCTCTCTGACTGTTCACCTGCTGAATGTCTCTCTGACTGTCCACCTGCTGAATGTCTCTCTGACTGTCCACCTGCTGAGTGTCTCTCTGACTGTCCACCTGCTGAATGTCTCTCTGACTGTCCACCTGCTGAGTGTCTCTCTGACTGTCCACCTGCTGAATGTCTCTCTGACTGTCCACCTGCTGAATGTCTCTCTGACTGTTCACCTGCTGAATGTCTCTCTGACTGTCCACCTGCTGAATGTCTCTCTGACTGTCTACCTGCTGAATGTCTCTCTGACTGTCCACCTGCTGAATGTCTCTCTGACTGTCCACCTGCTGAGTGTCTCTCTGACTGTTCACCTGCTGAATGTCTCTCTGACTGTCCACCTGCTGAATGTCTCTCTGACTGTCCACCTGCTGAATGTCTCTCTGACTGTCCACCTGCTGAATGTCTCTCTGACTGTCCTCCTGCTGAATGTCTCTCTGACTGTCCACCTGCTGAGTGTCTCTCTGACTGTTCACCTGCTGAATGTCTCTTTGACTGTCCTCCTGCTAAGTGTCTCTCTGACTGTCCAACTGCTGAATGTCACTCTGACTGTTCACCTACTGAATGTCTCTCTGACTGTCCACCTGCTGAATGTCTCTCTGACTGTCTACCTGCTGAATGTCTCTCTATCTGTCCACCTGCTGAATGTCTCTCTGACTGTTCACCTACTGAATGTCTCTCTGACTGTCCACCTGCTGAGTGTCTCTCTAACTGTCCTCTTGCTGAATGTCTCTCTGACTGTTCACCTGCTGAATGTCTCTCTGACTGTCCACCTGCTGAATGTCTAACTGTCCACCTGCTGAGTGTCTCTCTAACTGTCCACTTACTGAATGTCTCTCTGACTGTCCTCCTGCTGAGTGTCTCTCTGACTGTCCACCTGCTGAATGTCACTCTGACTGTCCACCTGCTGAATGTCTCTCTGACTGTTCACCTGCTGAATGTCTCTCTGACTGTTCACCTGCTGAGTGTCTCTCTGACTGTCCACCTGCTGAATGTCTCTCTGACTGTCTACCTGCTGAATGTCTCTCTGACTGTCCACCTGCTGAATGTCTCTCTGACTGTCCACCTGCTGAGTGTCTCTCTGACTGTTCACCTGCTGAATGTCTCTCTGACTGTCCACCTGCTGAATGTCTCTCTGACTGTCCACCTGCTGAGTGTCTCTCTGACTGTCCACCTGCTGAATGTCTCTCTGACTGTCCTCCTGCTGAGTGTCTCTCTGACTGTCCACCTGCTGAATGTCTCTCTGACTGTCCACCTGCTGAATGTCTCTCTGACTGTTCACCTGCTGAATGTCTCTCTGACTGTCCACCTGCTGAATGTCTCTCTGACTGTCCACCTGCTGAATGTCTCTCTGACTGTCCACCTGCTGAATGTCTCTCTGACTGTCCACCTGCTGAGTGTCTCTCTGACTGTCCACCTGCTGAATGTCTCTCTGACTGTCCACCTGCTGAATGTCTCTCTGACTGTCCACCTGCTGAATGTCTCTCTGACTGTCCACCTGCTGAATGTCTCTCTGACTGTCCACCTGCTGAATGTCTCTCTGACTGTCCACCTGCTGAGTGTCTCTCTGACTGTTCACCTGCTGAATGTCTCTCTGACTGTCCACCTGCTGAATGTCTCTCTGACTGTCCACCTGCTGAATGTCTCTCTGACTGTCCACCTGCTGAATGTCTCTCTGACTGTTCACCTGCTGAATGTCTCTCTGACTGTCCACCTGCTGAATGTCTCTCTGACTGTCTACCTGCTGAATGTCTCTCTGACTGTCCACCTGCTGAATGTCTCTCTGACTGTCCACCTGCTGAATGTCTCTCTGACTGTCCACCTGCTGAATGTCTCTCTGACTGTCCACCTGCTGAATGTCTCTCTGACTGTCCACCTGCTGAATGTCTCTCTGACTGTTCACCTGCTGAATGTCTCTCTGACTGTTCACCTGCTGAATGTCTCTCTGACTGTTCACCTGCTGAATGTCTCTCTGACTGTCCACCTGCTGAATGTCTCTCTGACTGTCCACCTGCTGAATGTCTCTCTGACTGTCCACCTGCTGAATGTCTCTCTGACTGTCCACCTGCTGAATGTCTCTCTGACTGTCCACCTGCTGAATGTCTCTCTGACTGTCCACCTGCTGAATGTCTCTCTGACTGTCCACCTGCTGAATGTCTCTCTGACTGTCCACCTGCTGAATGTCTCTCTGACTGTCCACCTGCTGAATGTCTCTCTGACTGTCCACCTGCTGAATGTCTCTCTGACTGTCCACCTGCTGAATGTCTCTCTGACTGTCCACCTGCTGAATGTCTCTCTGACTGTCCACCTGCTGAGTGTCTCTCTGACTGTCCACCTGCTGAATGTCTCTCTGACTGTCCACCTGCTGAGTGTCTCTCTGACTGTCCTCCTGCTGAGTGTCTCTCTGACTGTCCACCTGCTGAATGTCTCTCTGACTGTCCACCTGCTGAATGTCTCTCTGACTGTCCACCTGCTGAGTGTCTCTCTAACTGTCCTCCTGCTGAATGTCTCTCTGACTGTTCACCTGCTGAATGTCTCTCTGACTGTCCACCTGCTGAATGTCTGACTGTCCACCTGCTGAGTGTCTCTCTAACTGTCCACTTACTGAATGTCTCTCTGACTGTCCTCCTGCTGAGTGTCTCTCTGACTGTCCACCTGCTGAATGTCACTCTGACTGTCCACCTGCTGAATGTCTCTCTGACTGTTCACCTGCTGAATGTCTCTCTGACTGTTCACCTGCTGAGTGTCTCTCTGACTGTCCACCTGCTGAATGTCTCTCTGACTGTCCACCTGCTGAATGTCTCTCTGACTGTCCACCTGCTGAATGTCTCTCTGACTGTCCACCTGCTGAGTGTCTCTCTGACTGTCCACCTGCTGAATGTCTCTCTGACTGTCCACCTGCTGAATGTCTCTCTGACTGTCCACCTGCTGAGTGTCTCTCTGACTGTCACCTGCTGAATGTCTCTCTGACTGTCCTCCTGCTGAGTGTCTCTCTGACTGTCCACCTGCTGAATGTCACTCTGACTATCCACCTGCTGAATGTCTCTCTGACTGTTCACCTACTGAATGTCTCTCTGACTGTCCACCTGCTGAATGTCTCTCTGACTGTCTACCTGCTGAATGTCTCTCTATCTGTCCACCTGCTGAATGTCTCTCTGACTGTTCACCTACTGAATGTCTCTCTGACTGTCCACCTGCTGAGTGTCTCTCTAACTGTCCTCCTGCTGAATGTCTCTCTGACTGTTCACCTGCTGAATGTCTCTCTGACTGTCCACCTGCTGAATGTCTAACTGTCCACCTGCTGAGTGTCTCTCTAACTGTCCACTTACTGAATGTCTCTCTGACTGTCCTCCTGCTGAGTGTCTCTCTGATTGTCCACCTGCTGAATGTCACTCTGACTGTCCACCTGCTGAATGTCTCTCTGACTGTTCACCTGCTGAATGTCTCTCTGACTGTTCACCTGCTGAGTGTCTCTCTGACATTGTTCACCTGCTGAATGTCTCTCTGACTCTCTGACAGTCAGAGAGACACTCAGCAGGAGGACAGTCAGAGAGACACTCAGCAGGTGGACAGTCAGAGAGACATTTAGCAGGAGGACAGTTAGAGAGACACTCAGCAGGAGGACAGTCAGAGAGACATTCAGCAGGTGGACAGTCAGAGAGACATTCAGCAGGTGGACAGTCAGAGAGACATTCAGCAGGTGGACAGTCAGAGAGACATTCAGCAGGTAGACAGTCAGAGAGACATTCAGCAGGTGGACAGTCAGAGAGACATTCAGCAGGTGACAGTCAGAGAGACATTCAGCAGGTGGACAGTCAGAGAGACATTCAGCAGGTGGACAGTCAGAGAGACATTCAGCAGGTGGACAGTCAGAGAGACATTCAGCAGGTGGACAGTCAGAGAGACATTCAGCAGGTGGACAGTCAGAGAGACATTCAGCAGGTGGACAGTCAGAGAGACACTCAGCAGGTGGACAGTCAGAGAGACATTCAGCAGGTGGACAGTCAGAGAGACATTCAGCAGGTAGACAGTCAGAGAGACATTCAGCAGGTGGACAGTCGAG
>JBBPBX010093374.1:0-13570 GCA_038048925.1 Garcialebias charrua
TAAATATACAGGTAGTCCCCGAATTACGAGCGCTCTGATCTACGAGGTTCCAGACTTACGAGCTGGCGAATTTTTGGAAAAAACGCAAAAAATACTGAGTTTTCATGTGTTTTTTCACCACAGTTAGTTAGATAAACATATGGACACACGTTTCCGATCATTTTTATGCACTCATAAGCAGTTTTTTGATGAAAATAGAGTGTTTGTAGTCGCGCTAGCGAAACCGTTCCAATTTACGAGCGAAATTTCGGACTTACGAGAGACATGGCAACCGTTCCAAATTACGAGATTTCCGGTTTACGAGCGCCTCGTTGTAACGGATCTCGCTCGTAAATCGGGGACTACCTGTAGTATATATGATAGATAGATAGATAGATAGATAGATAGATAGATAGATAGATAGATAGATAGATAGATAGATAGATAGATAGATAGATAGATAGATAGATAGATAGATAGATAGATAGATAGATAGATAGATAGATAGATAGATAGAGTATCACAGATCAAAAGTTTAAACTGAGAGAATGTATCATTTTAAGAGAAAAATATGTTGATTCAAAATTTCACAGTGTCAACAAATCCCAAAAAAGTTGGGACAAGTAGCAATAAGTGGCTGGAAAAAGGAAATTGAGCATATAACGAACAGCTGGAAGACCAATTAACACTAATTAGGTCAATTGACAACATGATTGGGTATAAAAAGAGCTTCTCAGAGTGTCAGTGTCTCTCAGAAGCCAAGATGGTAAGAGGATCACCAATTCCACCATTGTTGCACAGAAAGATAGTGCAGCAATACCAGAATGGTGTTACCCAGCGTAAAATAGCAAAGACTTTTAAGTTATCATCATCAACCGTGCATAACATCATCAAAAGATTCAGAGAATCTGGAACAATCGCTGTGCGTAAGGGTCAAGGCCGTAAAACTCTACTGGATGCTCGTGATCTCCGGGCCCTTAAACGTCACTGCACCTCAAACAGGAATGCCACTGTCAAGGAAATAACAGAATGGGCTCAGGAATACTTCCAGAAAGCATTGTCAGTGAACACAATCCACCGTGCCATCCCCGTTGCCAGCTGAAACTCTACAGTGCAAAGAGGAAGCCATTTCTAAGCAAGCTCCACAAGCTCAGACGTTTGCACTGGGCCAGGGGTCATTTAAAATGGAGTGTGGCAAAATGGAAGACTGTTCTGTGGTCAGATGAGTCACGATTTGAAGTTCTTTATGGAACACTGGGACGCCATGTCATCCGGACCAGAGAGGACAAGGATAGCCCAAGTTGTTATCAACGCTCCGTTCAGAAGCCTGCATCACTGATGGTATGGGGTTGCATGAGCGCTTGTGGCATGGGCAGCTTGCATGTCTGGAAAGGCACCATTAATGCAGAGAACTATGTTCAGGTTCTAGAACAACATATGCTCCATCTAGACGTCATCTCTTTCAGGGAAGACCCTGCATTTTTCAACAAGATAATGCCAGACCACATTCTGCAGCAATCACAACATCATGGCTACGTAGGAGAAGGATCCGGTACTGAAATGTCCAGCCTGCAGTCCAGATGTTTCACCTATAGAGAACATTTGGTGCATCATAAAGAGGAAGGTGCAACAAAGAAGGCCCAAGACGATTGAACAGTTAGAGGCCTGTATTAGACATGAATGTAGAGCATTCCTATTTCTAAACTTGAGAAACTGGTCTCCTCTGTCCCCAGACGTCTGTTGAGTGTTGTAAGAAGAAGGGGGGATGCCACACAGTGGTAAAAATGGACTTGTCCCAACTTTTTGGGGATTTGTTGATGCCATGAAATTTTGAAACAACATATTTTTCCCTTAAAATGATACATTCTCTCAGTTTAAACTTTTGATCTGTGATTTGTGTTCTATTCTGAATAAAATATTAGATGTTGGCACCTCCACATCATTGCATTCAGTTTTTATTCACAATTTGTTTAGTGTCCCAACTTTTTTGGAATCCGGTTTGTATGCTTATCAATCCCATCTTCTTCTTCTTCTACTTTCGGCTTCTCCCTTCGTTAGGGGTCACCACAGCGAACTATTTGCACGAAGACTTGGCATTTGTTTTTACGCCGGATGCCCTTCCTTACACAACCACAGACCACCGAGCTACCACACTGTGTGTAGCAGAGAGCTGATACCTAGGGTTCCCAGGGGAGCAGATGGTGTGGGTTAAGGGCCTTGCTCAAGGGCCCAGAGTGGCGCAGATGAGGGTGGAGACAGGTGTTACCGCTTCACTTATCCCACCCACATTTTTGATGTTGTCGGTACCGGGGCTTGAACTGGCGATCTTCCGATCACAAGCTCACCTTCTCTGCGCCACCACTCCCACACATTCTTATCAATCCCACATTGTTTTTAATCTGCTAAATACCACATCATACATACCACTTTATTTTTTGGGCAGCACGGTTGCACAACTGGTAGAGCTGCTGCCTCTCAGCGAGCAGGTCCCCGGTTCAAATCCCGGTCCGGGGCCTTTCTGGGTGGAGTTTGCATGTTCTCTCCGTGCATGCGTGGGTTTCCTCCGGGTGCTCCGGTTTCCTCCCACAGTCCAAAAACATGCATGTTAGGCTGATTGGTAACTCTAAATTGACCCTGGGTGTGAGTGAAACAGGTCCCTCTTGTAAATGAGTCCCCGTGGCTCAACGAGGCTAGCCTGTATAAATAAAGGATGAATGAAAATTTATAAAGCTCTTTCAACAGTGATAGTGCACACCAAAGTGCTGTACAGGGACTGACGGACCAAGCAGATAGCAACAGATTACTTAACAGGAAACCGAATGTAGAAACAAACAACAACAACAACAAAAAACAATAGAGGATAACAACAACAACAACAATATGACCAACAAAGTGTGATGCACAAAGGCTCAGCACAGATCACACAGTGCTGAAAGCCAGGGAATAATGGTGTGTTTTTAAGCGAGATTTAAAAACTGTGAGGGGCGGGGCCTGTCTAACAATCAGAGGTAACTCATTCCACAGTCTTGGGCCTGCAACAGAGAAGGCCCCGTGACCACTGCGCTTGAACTGAGGAGCAGTTGGTCTGCTGACCTGTGAGAACATGGTGGGACATACGGCTGGAGCAGATCAGTAAGATAGGAGGGGGCAGAGCTGTTTAGTGGTTTATAGAACACAAAAAGCATTTTGAACTGGATTCGAAGGTGAACCGGAAGCCAGTGCAGGGAGGCCAAAACAGGTCTAATGTGCTCTCTTTTGCTTGTGCTGGTTAAAAATTGGGCTGCCACATTCTGGACCAGTTGAAGTTTAGCTATGAAGGTCTGACAGATACCAAAAAAGAGCGAGTTGCAATAGTCAAGTCTGGACGTAATGAATGCATGAATTACTGTGTCCAGGTTATTTTTGGACAATATGGGCTTCAGCTTAGACAGCCACCTCAGCTGGAAAAAGCAGGATTTGAATGGTATATACAATAATCTACTTCCTCATATACATGTTCCAAATATTCTATTCCTTTATGCCTTCAACCTGGGAAGTTTATCATATTATTCTGTTGTAGGATGTCAGGGTTGTTCCAGATGGGTGTACGTCTGCATGGAATTAGTGAAGACTGTCGTTTTAAGAAACTCCCACCAAGCTGCTAGAGAGGAGCTGATATTGATGCTTTTAAAGCATTCCTGTTGTTTTATGTTTGAGCGAATGAATGGAAGGTCCAAAATCATTATATTATTGCAAAGTGTCTGTTCTACATCTAGCCAGGATTCATCAAGGGGTGTGTGTTTTATCCATCTTGAGATGTATTCTAGCCTGTTGGCTAGAAAGTAATAATAAAAGTTGGGTAGTTCTAGTCCTCCTTTATCTTTGGTCTTCTGTTGTGTTTTTAAGTAGCCTGGTTAAAACCAGACCCTGTCCTTCACTTCGCTTCAGACAAGGGTCTGGACTTTCTCCATTGAAAAACGATTCTTGCTGGAGGCGTGGGCTCTGCTGATGGCTGCTCCCCCGTGGTCTGCTGAACTTGACTTCAGCTCCGCCTCCTGCTGAATTTTCTCTCGCTCCGTTGTATATTCTGTGTTTATATGATAATAAAACGTCCTAATAAAATAAAATAAAACCATGGAGCGCTGGTCCAACACACCAGAAGACCAGGAAATCTGATGGGACTCGGGCAGCAACTTAAAACCTGACTTTAATTCTCTCGTGACAACCTGAGGCATTTCCTTGTTCAGCGGAGGGAGAGGAGGAGGAGGAGGAGGAGGAGGGAGCGAACACTTGACTTTTGGGAAAAAAACAAAAGAAAACTCCAGATAAGGGATTAAGAAGGGGAAATTAATAAATTTGTGTCACATATAAAACAGTCCTGCATCGCTTTGAATGAGAACATGCGGCTGCGAGCTGGCTGCGCGCTGGGACAGGTGGGGGCATTTCCTTGTTCAGCGGAGGGAGAGGAGGAGGAGGAGGAGGGAGGAGGGAGCGAACACTTGACTTTTGGCCAAAAAAACAAAAGAAAACTCCAGATAAGGGATTAAGAAGGGGAAATTAATACATTTGTGTCATTTATACAACAGTCCTGCATCGCTTTGAATGAGAACATGCGGCTGCGAGCTGGCTGCGCTGGGACAGGTGGGGGCGTAGGTTAGGGGCCAAAAACTCCGCCCCTTCTGTTCTCTGATTGGTCCGGTCAAAAATCTACCGGAGAAATCCTTGTCTATGAGAGAAGTCCCAGACTGTGCAGTGAAGGGAAATGAGAATTGAGCGGAGCTGTGCAGGAAGGCGAGGGCCAGGCTAGTTTTTAAGCTAATGCGTAGGGGTTTTTCTTTCCAGAGAAATTTAGAGATGGAGGAGTCCAGGGATCTAAACCAGTCAGATGATGGTTTGTTTAGGATCATTGAGAATAAATAGTTTATTCTAGGCAAAACCATCATTTTTATTGAAGCAATCCTTCCCATAAGAGATAAGGGTAGAGATTTCCATCTAGCAAGATCATCCTTAATTTTCATTAAAAGTGGGATGTGGTTTACGGTAGTTTTGTTAAATCTTTGAATCTAGGAGGGACTTTGATACCCAAGTGGGGCTAATCGACACATCAATTCCTAGGACATCTATAGAGTTTTTTAATTTCACATTGAGTATCCGTAGTGACGTTAGCCTGGTTAAAACCAGACCCTTGTCCTTCACTTCGCTTCATACTAGGGTCTGGACTTTCTCCATTTTAAAACGATTCTTGCTGGAGGCGTTGGCCTCTGCTGAGGAACAAAACCATTGGATATTTTGAACAGGAAAAGCATTCTGCTCCCTCCCCTCAGAGCCATGTATGGCTGCTCCCCGTGCTCTGGTGAACTTGACAACTGCTCCGCCTCCTGCAGCTTTTCTCTCGCTGCCGGCTGCCGCGCTGCAAATTCTGTGTTTATATGTTATTAAAACGTTTTAATAAAATAAAACCATGGATCGCTGGTCCAGCTCACCAGAAGACCAGAAAATCTGATGGGACTCGGGCAGCAACGTAAAACCCGAGTTTAATTCTCGTGACAACCTCAGCCATTTCCTTGTTCATTTCAGCGGAGGGAGAGAAGGAGGAGGAGGGAGCGAGCGATCACTTGACTTTTGGCCCAAAAAACAAAAGAAAACTCCAGATAAGGGATTAAGAAGGGGAAATTAATAAATTTGTGTCACATATAAAACAGTCCTGCATCGCTTTGCATCGCTTTGAATGAGAACATGCCGCTGCTCGCTGACTGCGCGCTGCTCTGCGCGCTGGGACAGGTGGGGGCGTGGGTTAGGGTCCAAAACTCCGCCCCTTCTGTTCTCTGATTGGTCCGGTCAAAAATCTACCGGAGAAATCGTTGTTTATGAGAGAAGTCCCAGACTGTGCAGTGAAGGGAAATGAGAATTGAGCGGAGCTGTGTAGGAAGACGAGGGCCAGGCTATAGTGACGTCATCATGTCGCAGTTACAGAACAGAAAATGAATCAACTTCCTGTTTGGAGCGCGTTGCGAACCGGTGTTAACACCAAATTCTGTGACCAACGTATATTGTGACCATAGGGGGCAGTGTTGCATGCACTGTTGCAGGCCACAGAATATAGTGTAACACCGGGTCCTATCGACCGAACCAGAACCAGCTTCCACTGACCTTGTTTCACAAACAAAAAGCAAAAAATATGAATCTCTAAACCTATTAAAAACCTATAAACAAAATTATCCCTAAAACTAAACCTAATGCGCAGCACCGCTGGCAGTGTTGCATTTAGACTGTTTTCACTTCGTTTAACACACCCACCCACAGTGTACCCTGAGGAACATGGTTAAGGTCCTTTTCCATGTTCAAAAAACACATTTAGACTGGATGGGAAAACTCCCATGACCCCTCAAGGACCCTAGTGAGGTTAAAGAGTTGTTCCAGTGTTCCATGGCCTTGACAGAACCTGTATTGTTCCTCCAGGTTCTGAGGTTCGACAAACGATGGAACTCGCTAGTCCAGTACCCCTGAATAGACCTTATAAGGGAGGCTAAGGAGAGTGATACCCCCTAAAATTAGAGCACACCCTCCAGTTCCCCTTTTGAAGAGGGGTATCCCCAGCCCAGTTTGTCAATCCAGTGGAACTACCACTGATGCGCACATAATGTTGCAAAGGTAACACGACGGCTCAGTGCTTAGCACTGTTGCCTCACAGCAAGAAGGTCCTAGGTTCAATCCCCGGTTGGACCTGGGTTCTTTCTGTGTGGACTTTGCATGTTCTCCTCGTGCTTGCGTGGGTTTTCTCTGGGTACTCCGGTTTCCTCCCACAGACCAAAACATGCATGTTAGGCTACCTTTAGGTCTAGGCCTCCCTTGCCGAAGCCACTGTATCCATCTATCTATCTATCTATCTTCGTTTAACTTCCATTTTCCCGATTCCGGGGTGGGACGCTACTTCTTTATCGCCAAGTTTTTGATGCCAGATTAGGCGGTCAGTTGCGTCCAGTTCATTGAGGTTCAACGCTTTCAGGTCTTGTTGAATCGTTTGCGCCCAGGTCTTTTTCGGATGGCCTTCGGGACGGGTGCCAGGTACTTCAAGTTTTTCAATAGCAAGTATAGCCCTGTTTTCACTTCGTTTAACATGACCGAACCATCGCAAACTGTGTCGCCGGCATGCGTCCTTAATCGCACATAAGCCAGCTCGACGCAGGATTTTGGTCGATTGGATGTGATCTTTAAGACTAATGCGTTGCATCCATCGGAACATTTTCATGTCGGTTCTGTGAAGTTGCTGTTCAAGTTTTGTTGTCATTGGCCATGTTTCTGCGCCATACAACAGCATGGGACGTATCCCTGAGCCATAGAGTCTTGAATGTAGGAGTAGAGGGATGTCGCGCCGTATCAGTATAGAAGCGAGTAGATGCCATTTATTCCACGCCGCACGTATACGTGCCCGAACGGCAGCTTCAGCTGTTCCAGTACAGTCCAACACATCCCCTAGATATTGAAACGACTTGACTGTTTCGACGCCAACGGCTCCAATTGTATTGTTGCGTTGTACTTGTTGTCATGGATTGAAGCAAGTAGGACAAACAAAATTGGTCGCTTTCGACAATGGACCACTTATTTTTGAACGTTTGTGACACCAATGTTGGCACTGTTGACACATGATTGAATTGTTGCCTACACCAGCTTTGCAAACTGAACAGGGCCAACGACCAGTGGCTGTGGATTCGACGGATTCGCCAGTGTTCATCACTTTTGTTTTGTCAATGTTGATTTTGAACTCATGGCCAGCGAGTCGAGTGTTCCATTTTTCAAACATTCGTGCCGCGCTCTGTTCTGATGTGGCTGTTAGAATGATATTGTCTGTGTACATCAGATCCCAAATGTCGCCAGTGCGTATCGACTTGGTGATTTCTTCCATTACTGTGATAAATAACAGTGGGCTGAGTATCGAGCCTTGGTGAACGCCGACGCCAATGTCGAACGTATCCGTATTCCCAACCGTTGTGCTGATGAATGTCTTGGCATTTGTGTACGTTGCCATGACTAGACGAACAAGATATTCGGGAACATTTTGTCGACGTAGACTCCAGCTGATTGCTTCACGGGGAACTCGATCGAAAGCTTTTTCAAGTTCCACAAAAACGTGTGATAATTGTTTGTTTTGTCAGATATTTCTCTTGTAGTTGCCGGATGATGTGAATCGCATCGATGGTGGATTTCCCAGCCATAAAGCCAAACTGATAGTTACCGATTGTAATGCATTATGTTAACCTTCTCTCGATCTTCTCAACGTTTTTCAGGGGGTGTTCTAACAGACGTATACCTTGATATGATGAACAGTTTGCCTTTGCCTTTGTATAACAGTACTGTCGTACTCGAGTTCCATTCAGTTGGCATTGAGCAATTCTTCCAGATCTCGCAGCAAATTCATAGCAGTGTTTGGATACCCGCGTTGCCTGATGCTTTGATGATATCGCTCGTGAGCCCAGATGGTCCAGCTGCTTTGCCATCTTTCATAGCTTTCAAAGCTTCCATGAGCTCATTCGCTGTGATGTCTGGAATCGGACCTTCGACGGGTGAAGCGTCAAAGTCAACGCTGATGGGATTTGTTTCATTCATCAGACGATTAAAATGTTCTTTCCACTGCAATTTGATGTCGTCTTGCCCGAGTAATATATCGCCCTAATAAGCGTAAACATTTTTCCATTCAGATCAAAACTTTCCCTCTAGTATTTCAGCAGAAGGAAATGGGGCTTCTGGCCAAGGCCTTGTTGGCTTCTGAGACATGTAGTCGTCATGGGTGGAAATGCAGTGTAGGCTTACTGAGAGAAAACTACAAAATGGTGGCGCCTGTTTGATGTATTTTTTTTTCGTTAACTTTTTACTGTACAGTAATTTATCCAGTACTGTCTCAATCACGTGAGTAATATTAAAGTTGACAATCATGTGTCCTGTACATTTTTTTGTACTGTACAATATTATGTACTGTACATTCACAAACCGCAAAAGAGCAAGTCCACAAAAGTCTATCCGCGAAGTAGCGAGGGATCACTGTATATTTATCTCGTACCAACAAGAGCAAACATAATAATGTGTGAGTGGTAGCTCAGACAAGCAAAAGATAATTGATTAAAAAAATAATAATATTAATTCACTAAAGAAACGGTAACTAGAAATCCAGATAGTCCTACTGTGAGCTGGAAAGGCAAGAAACAACATGGGAAAAGTCACTATAGTCCATCAACAGCTAGACTGACCTGAAAGAGCAAGTGAAAGTAGAAATATGTAGTTTTTGTTAAGTTTGACTTGCATTTTGTGAAGATGTTAATTATGTTGCCTATTCTGTGTGCCTCGTTATGTTTTTCATCAGAAACCCCAATGACGGGCTTGTGGACAAAGGAAAGCGCTGGCCTGTGTTCACCATCAGTGAACAGAAACACGTTGCTCTTAACACTGAACCATTAAAGATCCACAAAGGTTTACGCAACCAGATGTGTGCTTTCTGGAATCGTTTCCTGCCACGCCTCCTCAACATCACAGGTAAATTTGGTATTACTAAAGAAACCACACTATTATAGACTGTAAGTTCAGACTGAAGAAACCACACTACCATAGACGGTCTGACAAGAAACCCCACTAACATAGATGGTCTGACTGAAGAAACCACACTACTCTAGACAGTCTGACTGAAGTAACCACATTACCATAGACTGTGACTAAAGAAACAATACTACTGTAAACAGTAGGGTCTGACTGAAGAAACCACATTACCATAGACGGTCTGACTGAAGAAACCACACTAACATAGATGGGCTGACTGAAGAAACCACACTACCATAGACAGTCTGACTGAATAAACCACACTACCATAGACTGTCTGACTGAAGTAACCACATTACCATAGACTGTGACTGAAGAAACAATACTACTGTAAACAGTAGTGTCTGACTGAAGAAACCACACTACCATAAACGGTCTGACTGAAGAAACCACATTACCATAGATGGTCTGACTGAAGAAACCACACTACTGTAGACAGTAAGGTCTGACTGAAGAAACCACACTACCATAGACAGTCTGACTGAATAAACCACACTACCATAGACTGTCTGACTGAAGTAACCACATTACCATAGACTGTGACTGAAGAAACAATACTACTGTAAACAGTAGTGTCTGACTGAAGAAACCACACTACCATAAACGGTCTGACTGAAGAAACCACATTACCATAGATGGTCTGACTGAAGAAACCACACTACTGTAGACAGTAAGGTCTGACTGAAGAAACCACATTAGCATAGATGGTCTGACTGAAGAAACCACATTACCATAGATGGTCTGACTGAAGAAACCACACTACTGTAGACAGTAAGGTCTGACTGAAGAAACCACATTACCATAGATGGTCTGACTGAAGAAACCACACTACTGTAGACAGTAAGGTCTGACTGAAGAAACCACACTACTGTAGACAGTAAGGTCTGACTGAAGAAACCACATTACCATAGATGGTCTGACTGAAGAAACCACACTACTGTAGACAGTAAGGTCTGACTGAAGAAACCACACTACTGTAGACAGTAAGGTCTGACTGAAGAAACCACATTAGCATAGATGGTCTGACTGAAGAAACCACATTACCATAGATGGTCTGACTGAAGAAACCACACTACTGTAGACGGTAAGGTCTGACTGAAGAAACCACATTACCATAGATGGTCTGACTGAAGAAACCACATTACCATAGATGGTCTGACTGAAGAAACCACACTACTGTAGACAGTAAGGTCTGACTGAAGAAACCACATTACCATAGATGGTCTGACTGAAGAAACCACATTACCATAGATGGTCTGACTGAAGAAACCACACTACTGTAGACAGTAAGGTCTGACTGAAGAAACCACATTACCATAGATGGTCTGACTGAAGAAACCACACTACTGTAGACGGTAAGGTCTGACTGAAGAAACCACACTACCATAACGGTCTGACTGAAGAAACCACATTACCATAGATGGTCTGACTGAAGAAACCACACTACTGTAGACAGTAAGGTCTGACTGAAGAAACCACATTACCATAGATGGTCTGACTGAAGAAACCACACTACTGTAGACAGTAAGGTCTGACTGAAGAAACCACACTACCATAGATGGTCTGACTGAAGAAACCACACTACTGTAGACAGTAAGGTCTGACTGAAGAAACCACATTACCATAGATGGTCTGACTGAAGAAACCACACTACTGTAGACAGTAAGGTCTGACTGAAGAAACCACATTACCATAGATGGTCTGACTGAAGAAACCACACTACTGTAGACAGTAAGGTCTGACTGAAGAAACCACACTACCATAGACAGTCTGACTGAATAAACCACACTACCATAGACTGTCTGACTGAAGTAACCACATTACCATAGACTGTGACTGAAGAAACAATACTACTGTAAACAGTAGTGTCTGACTGAAGAAACCACACTACCATAAACGGTCTGACTGAAGAAACCACATTACCATAGATGGTCTGACTGAAGAAACCACACTACTGTAGACAGTAAGGTCTGACTGAAGAAACCACATTAGCATAGATGGTCTGACTGAAGAAACCACATTACCATAGATGGTCTGACTGAAGAAACCACATTACCATAGATGGTCTGACTGAAGAAACCACACTACTGTAGACAGTCTGACTGAAGAAACCACACTACTGTAGACGGTAAGGTCTGACTGAAGAAACCACACTACCACAGATGGTCTGACTGAAGAAACCACACTACTGTAGACAGTAAGGTCTGACTGAAGAAACCACACTACTGTAGACAGTCTGACTGAAGAAACCACACTACTGTAGACGGTAAGGTCTGACTGAAGAAACCACACTACCACAGATGGTCTGACTGAAGAAACCACACTACTGTAGACAGTAAGGTCTGACTGAAGAAACCACACTACCATAGACAGTCTGACTGAATAAACCACACTACCATAAACGGTCTGACTGAAGAAACCACATTACCACAGATGGTCTGACTGAAGAAACCACACTACTGTAGACAGTAAGGTCTGACTGAAGAAACCACATTACCATAGATGGTCTGACTGAAGAAACCACATTACCATAGATGGTCTGACTGAAGAAACCACACTACTGTAGACAGTCTGACTGAAGAAACCACACTACTGTAGACGGTAAGGTCTGACTGAAGAAACCACACTACCACAGATGGTCTGACTGAAGAAACCACACTACTGTAGACGGTAAGGTCTGACTGAAGAAACCACACTACCACAGATGGTCTGACTGTTAGAGACTCATTTGGTTCCAGAGATGTTTGGTAACTTGTCTGGGTGCTCGTTTAATCCATACCATATTTATGGGCCTGTCCTTTGTCATCATGGCTGTTGACAGTTTGCAACATGGCAGTGTGGGTGACGTATTTTGCCACACCCTATGTTAGTGAGATGTGTCTTCATTTTGTATCAGGTTGATGTGGTGACTTGTGGCTGCACATCTGAAGCGCGGGATCAAAATTTCCCTAAGTTACGCATTTTTTGTGACTGTGCATGATTTGGTGTCTAAAAGGAGTGTATTTCCCTCTTTTGTTCTTGTGTGCTCCACTTCCTGAACAAAATGGAGTTCAACATGGAGGATTTTGCAAATCAGCAAGTTATTCAGCAATTTGATCACTGCACAAAAGGGCAGCTGTTGGCAATTGCTGCTCATTTTTCTATTCTGGTGTCTAAACAGAAAGCAATGAAATCAGAGATTTTCTCTGCTCTGACTGAAGCTGGTGTTTTCCCTCAGATAATTCCTGATGCTGTTTCTCAGGATGAGGAGATTGTAAAATCCACACCTGATGTCCATGAGCTCAAATTAAAAGTTGAACGCCAGTGCCTGGCTCTTAGAGAAAAAGAGCTGGATCATGAGTTTGAACTCCGAAAATTAGAGGTTGAACTCAGAGGGCGGTTTGACTAAGGCCCTGTTTACACGGACACGATGGGAGGGAAACGTAGGTTTTTGCGTATGTTAATTAGAGGAAAAGATCTGTGTTGACACGGATGAATTCTGTGTGTACAAGTCCATTAAAAAAAATTAGCATATTGTGATAAAGGTCATTATTTTCCATAATGTAATGATAAAAATGAAACTCGTATATTTTAGATTCATTGCACACCAACTGAAATATTTCAGGTCTTTTATTGTTTTAATACTGATGATTTTGGCATACAGCTCATGAAAACCCAAAATTCATGTCTCAAAAAATGAACATTTTGTGTGTCCTGCCATTTACTCCTGGACTTATCAGGACTATAACAGGCACCAAGGTAGGAAGGAACCTGTAAATTATTTTGTTTTAATAATTGCATGCAGGTTGACAAAACAGACTAAAAAGTATTTTTTAATTTTATGTTGCTATTTCTTTGCACAGTGTAATTTTGTGTTGTTTCATGAGGGACTTTTTCCTTTCCAATGTTGCCTTCATGCTCAAGAGGAAAAGCTGCAATGAAATTAAACTCTCTGAGCAGTCTGCTCCTCAGATAAATAATATTATTAACTTACCCTGATGCATGCTCAATAATCCAGGTAGAAAAATCTAAAAAAGCTAAGTCTGGT
>JBBPBX010093376.1:0-13570 GCA_038048925.1 Garcialebias charrua
ATTGCTTCAGGGTTTGAAAATCTTCCTGTGATCTCAGCATATTTCCCTGTCACACCTAATAAAAATGTTGACCGTATTAATTACGTTCATTATAATGTCATGCGTCTTAGCAACCTGACCAGAGATGCTGTTGAAGGACTAGCTGAGCAATTGGCTCCCACTTCCCTGATGGCTGTACAGAACAGAATGGCGCTTGATTTTTTGCTCGCGGAGAAAGGCGGAGTGTGTAGCATGTTTGGCGACTTGTGTTGTAGTTTTATCCCCAACAACACTGCCCCTGATGGAAAGGTGTCTAGAGCTTTGGAAGGACTTAGAACTTTGTCTAACGAGATGCAGAGCCACTCAGGTATTTATAACCCCATTGACGACTGGTTTAATAACACGTTTGGTAGATGGAAAGCGATAGTTATATCTTTGTTTATGTCTTTTGCCGTTTTTGCTGCTATCCTGATCACTTGTGGCTGTTGTTTAATTCCATGTACGCGCTCACTAGTTACTCGCCTGATCACAAAATCTTTGACCTCAGAACGTTTGTCAGAAACCTATGCGTTGTTAGCAAGTTCCCCAGACCCATACATGCAAATGTATCCCTCTTTAGAATATGCACGCATTTCCCCTCTCCCTGATTCCGATCTGACTACTTATGCCGACGTCTGCACCCTGGAAGAATGCATCACTGAGTTTAAAATGCACCCATTAGAGTAAACCATGAAAATCACACTTATTGCTCGCGCCGACCGAAATATCTTAACTATAGACATGGACCACTTAGACGACTGCTTCACCATTGATTATGATGTACGATCACGGGTAATAAACTTTACAACCGAGTCGAACCGGTCCCGCTTAGATTTTTTAGATCTCGTAGTAAGCATAGTACAGATTTGTGCTTTCAGACAGCTCCCAGAGGCTCATGTATATCACGGCTACCACTTTCTGAATTAAAGAGCCGTGTCTCCTTAATGTTTATTTTTCCCTTTTGTTTTATTGATGTAGTCAAGTAAAAATCAACACATAAAGGTCAAATCAACATTTTATCCTGATTAAATTATATATCATTTGTCCATTTATTTTCTTTTGTACTTTAATCCTCAATTGTTCTGTTTTCAATTGTTTTTGAACATGACTGTTGCTTGCCACATTATTTGCAGGTCTTTAACCTGCACAAAAACAGCTACTTGCTAATTCTATCTCTAGTTAATGATGGTTGCATGGAAAGTCTCTTAGACACATGTAATTTGATGTTTTATTTTGAGAGTCTCATACTTTTTTCTTCTCTTATAGATCAACTGAATGTAAGGATGATATGGACACCAGATTTGGTCGCCGCCGTGGGGCCGGGGTGTTGTGCAGCTTTTGTCCCCAAGCATTTCCACATCGTTGCCACCGGGGTTTTCCTGCACAAGTTCACATCATCCAGTTAGGCCTGGGGAGGCATAACATGTGATTTAATAACACTGTGATTTTCTTGAGTAACATTATTTTTAAGATTGATTGATAATTTTATGGTTTTGCTTGTATTACAAATATTGATTTTGTTGTTGTTGTGAATTGTATTATCTTAGTTGTTCCTGACGGAACAAAAGGAGGGAATTGTAAAGTAAATCATACATTCTCAGGTATTAATTCTCAGGTATTAAACTCATAATTAAACTTATGTGTTAAACTTTTCACCTTATGTGCAGAATCATGCACTCCAAATGTCCCTGTGCATAAACTGTGATCTGCTGACTCTGTACATTTTGTGACCATCTGTGTGAAACCAACCATCTGTTCCTTATTTCTAACGTCATGTTCCTCATTTTATCTGCTGAACAAACTGTGACCTGCTCGTGTTAGTCTAAAAACAACACTGTTGCATTATAAGAAGTGCTGAATGCTCACTTTCCATTTGCTGAGTGCTCATGTTCCATGTGTTATCAGAAGTTTCCACCTGGAGATAGACAAACACCTCCCGTTCCACCCATTGTACCACCCTCAACCCCTCCCCAAACTAGCTCCGCCTGTACGAGGGTTCTTAATCCATGCTGTGTTACTGTCTGAGCAGAGCAGACCCAAGACAGCCTCAGTGCCTGTACCATTCTGTTCTCAATCTTGCAAGATTCATTAAATCTTTTAAACTTGAACTTCATTTGAACAGCCTTGCCTCGTTATTCAGAAGTTTATTTCACACCATTACCTCTGACGTGCTCTTCTTCATCAGAAGATGTTAATCCTGCAAAAAAAGTTCACAAACATTGATGTGAAAAAAGTTTTAGGCCCAATTTTTGTCAGCAGATTACATATGAATAAATCACTTGAGAATGACAAACATACCGCTTAAAAAAACCAACTCCGGAGCTACTTTTTTAGTGTGACTCCTTTTGAGTTTAGTCACCATGTCCAGGTCCTCCTCATCCTCCTCTGCCTGACTAGTCAGGTTGTAATTCTCTAGGGCTGAAACAACGAATCGATAAAATCGATAAAAATCGATTTTTAAAAGTGTTGGCAACGAATTTCATCATCGATTCGTTGTGTCGCGCGATTATGCATCTTTCACGGCGCCGCGGAGCTGTTTTGTTCACCGGTAAAGCTTTTGTCAAAGCTGGCTGAGCCTGGCTGAATAAAGTTTGAAAAAAAAAAAAAAACTGCAGCGTCAGCGTGCTGCGCCTGCGCGTGTGTGGCTTCTGAACAGAGCGAGGCAGGAGGAGGAAACAGAGCAGAGACTGTTTTCAAAGTCTATTTTACAATGACCGACGCGACGCAGAGAAAACTGTAAATAAGTCCTACAACGTGTGGGAGCACCTGACGCTTCACAAAGATAAAAAAAGCTTTAAAAAGTGACGACGCGACACGAGATAACCACGCAGATGAAATGTAAACATGACGGGCTTCACCACCGTGTGAATGAAGGAAGAGCAGGTAAGTCAAAACATATTTGTTCTGTTTCAAAGAGAGAAAACGTGATATCAGTGTCTCTGGCAGCTGAAGCTGCTTGTTTCTTAGCTGTGACAGAGAATGTGTGTGTTTTTATTTTTAATGTAACGAAACAAGCAGTGTTTAAATGTGTTTTATAAATAAATCTAACACAAAGATGGTGATAATTTAATGATTTAGCTTCAACTTTTAATTTGCTGGCAAAGTCTGAAGTCACTGCATTGTATGGAAGGATGAATTGCATTTAAACAGGAATTACAGTAATTTATTCATCTACTCAAGTGTGTGTAATTAGTATTTTATATTTGTGTGTGTGTGTGTGTGTGTGTGTGTGTGTGTGTGCTTGTGTGTTTAACCAAGTGAAACAAGGCATTTCTTGAGTTACTGTAAATTATGATATAATACATATAAACTCTCTCTCATTCCAGAAAACAACAATGACAGCCTTCATGATGGACAGACATCATGCACACCACCACAGCAAGCAGCAGAGACTGAAAGATCCTTACATGAACGTCACTGACATGAGGCCTCTGTCGATGGTTGAAGACGAAGACTTCACTTTTAACCCAGGTTACAATGATCCACACTTGTAATGGTAAATGGACTGTACTGTACTTATATAGCACCTTTCTATCTAATTGATACTCAAAGTGCTTTACATTGTTTATACTGTAGTAGTGTAAAGCACTACATGTCCTCATTTACCCATTCATACAGCACTCTACTAGATTACAAAGAACAAATCATTCTAAAGAGACTAATCAGAGCTTTAGCTCACATTCATACACCAATGGGGCACAAACATGGGGTTCAGTGTCTTGCCCATGGACACTTAGGCATGTGACTGCTGGTGGATTCCAAGCCCCAACTCTTGCATTGGAGGACGACTGCTCTAACAACTCAGCCACAGCTGCCCCATCCAGGTTATAACAATCCACACCTTTAATCCAGGTTACACTTGTCCCTCAAAAACACATTTTACAAAGTAGCTACATTTTGTGCAGGTATAAATAATACATTTGTATATATGTTTGTGTACATTTATTTTTTATTGAAGCTGACTAACTTTATTTTTTAATTATTCAATATTTTACTAACAGAATAGTCAAGTAGCAACCTGTTTTTTGTGCGATTTGATATGTCAGTCAAATTTTGGAATAAAGAGGTGATAATTAAAACTTGTTTCCTTTTTTTTTTTTTGCCGATTCATCGATGAATCGAAAAAATAATCGGCCGATTAATCAATTATTGAAATAATCGTTAGTTGCAGCCCTATAATTCTCACACTCATGACGTTTGGCTTTAGTGAGGAGAGAGAAAAAAACACATTTCAACAATATTTGGATTAAGATATACATGTCATTTTAAATGTATCAAAACTTACAAGAAGTACTTTTTATCTTTATTAATGGGATGTCATCCAATCACCCCCAGGGTTAATTTTATCCCTCAATGCCTGTTTGGTTTTTGTGGCACTCATCTTATTTAGCCAATTACCACACTTCACTAGTATTGGCCAGAAGTGGACACCACTACTTTTGAAAAGTGGGACACCATCAATGTTTACAGTAATCTGCACATCATTGCTGACGTAAATAACGACAGATCCCCTTCTCTAGGCCATAGTACATGTACTGCCCGCCACAATTAGGCTCCATGGTGTTACACTGTGGTGTAATAGTATATGGCAATCCACAGGCAATATGTGTCCTTGCTTTCTTAATATGGCCAATAAACCATTAAGTGCTCTGTGTGTCTCTAGCCCCTTTCATAAGACATGTCGGTCCGGCTTTTATGCGTGTTCAAGCCTCCAACAAGCATTCAGAAAACACGCAAACACGGTTTGGCAGATTAAATTGACTCGCCTTTGATCCCCCTCTGACCCGCCACGGTTGATAGTGTCAGCCCTGGATCTGAGCCGGTAGACCCACTTCTGAATGCAAGACGCGCGATCCGCGCTCAGAATACAGATGCCATCAGTGTGCGACCGCAGTCAACAGGCAGATTTATATTAAAAATGACACAAAACCACTGTATAAACTAGTTTCGCTGTTTTTCCCCCTCTAGCAGCGGCGTAGCGCGCTGAGTGTATGTGCGTGTGAGTTTGAATAGGTTCTATTTGGGGTCTCGTGAACACGTTTGTGTGTGTGTGTGTGTGCGCTTATTGCTGAGGAAATATTTAAAATAACACGACACGACTGTAAGCTAGTTTTGCTGTTTTTCCCCCTCTAGCAGCGGCGCAGCGCGCTGAGTGTGTGTGTGTGTGTGTGTGCGCGCGCAGCCAGCTGTCCCATTTATTTATTACTGAGGAAATATTTAAAATAACATGACACGACAACTTGTACACATCTGTCCCACAAAAAATAAGTTGCGGTTCAGTTCTGCTTAGCTCCACGCCTCTTTGAAGCCGCGCTACAGCTGATCATATGAACATGTTTCTTTGAGCGCGACATGCCCGCCTTCAACTGTTGTCTTATGAATGACCTGGGGAGGGTTAAATCCGGACTGTGCGGGAATAGCGCGGGTTTGATTTGTGAAAGGGGCTAATGTGTGTTCTAAGGCCTATTAATGTAGTTCACTTCACCTATCCTAACACAGTACCCTACATAAATATCAAAAAACACATACAGTACATTTAGAGACAATTTAGAGACAATTACAGTAAATCAAAAAATACAATTTCTTACTTTGAGCTGGTCAAGCCTGTCTCTGTCTTTTAGCATGTTAGCTCCTTGCACGTCCAGCTTTGCAGCTTTGTGCTGCTCCACGCGGTCCAAACTGTTTACAAGAAGGACTGTTAGCTTGTTAACTCCATACATAATGAAGGGAAAATGAGTGAATAACTTACTGCACCGTTTGTCCGTGGTGTCCATCCTCGTTAGCATCTTAGCCTCTCCAAAAGGCTGCCGCAGCTGTTTCTTTTTCTCTGCGTTTTAGCATGATAGATCGTGTCCATCCAACATCTGAACTGCCAGGCGGACATTGATGCAAGCTCCCGGCCACCGGCTCCGTGTCCCCGGTGGGGCCTTAGCATTCACCCGTTCATGCTACAGCAAGGCCTGTTATTAGCATGTTAGCTCGTTGCTACTCCGGTCCGCTGCTTCACGCGGTCAACAGCGTCTTTTTCATTCGCCCATCCGTCCCTAGGCACAACCGCCGTTCATCTACATCTCATGTATCCGTGCACAGCAACCTCTGAGCGGACACGGTTCTCAACCGGAGCAACCGAAGCTAACCAAAACATGGCGGCACTGCCTACAACTGACTGCTGCCGGAAACTGGTGGAAACTGCCGGAAACTGACTGCTTTTTTTATTTTTATTAAAACAAACAGAACTACAGAACACTACATAAACAAAAATATATACCGGTACAAACTCTCGTGAATGATAACATAACTACAATCTACAAGCTAGGGGGGCGGTTTACAAAATGATGAAAGTTGAAATAAATATATATATATATATATATATACAGTATATATATATGTATGTACATATATATATATACAGTATATATATATACAGTATATATATATATATATATATATATATATATATTATATATATACATATACATATATATATATATATATATACCATACCATACCATACCAGTTTATTTATAAAGCACTTAAAAATACAGCAGCAGCCGTCCGAAGTGCTGTACAAGAATAAAAACAAGCACAAAACAATAAAAACAATCAATCTCAATCATATAAATATCGGTACATCACAAGTAAAATAATACAACACTAAAACAGAGATGTGAACTCATTCTGGTTTAAAAGCCAATGAAAACATATGTGTTTTTAAACGAGTTTTAAAAACAGATATTGATGGGGCCTGCCTGACCTTCAGTGGCAGCTCGTTCCACAATTTAGGAGCCAGAGCTGAAAATGCTCTGTCTCCTCTGGTCTTATAAAAGGTTTTTGGGACTGCTAAAAGCATCTGGTCAGCGGATCTGAGAGCACGTGATGGCACATAAAGTTGAAGCAGTTCAGACAGATAAGAGGGACTAAAACCGTTCAAAGACTTAAAAACAAACAATAAAACTTTAAAATGGATTCGAAACTGGACAGGAAGCCAATGAAGGTGCATTAACAGAATAACCGAGTTTTCGACAGATCGAGTGCTTTGACTTCTTTCGAGGCTTTTTTGTCCACCTCGACTACCCGTAGTGACGTCATCACGTGATAAAAACAGAGCGCGGGGTAGCTTTTAGCTTTTAGTAGACGCTACAAAATGGATTCCTTTGTGCGCACGGATCTATGAAGCTGGTCCAGTCTTGTCAAAAAGGTAAAACAGTTTATAATTTTATAAATTGCGCCACTCATTGAAACATCCTGTTGACGTTCTTTGCTTGAACACCGTAGTAGATTGTTGTGACAGCAGAGGGCAGTGTTGCATTGCAGGTCCCATATATAACACGGTCGAAACGGCTTCATCTCTCTCGTTTCACAAACAAAAAAACAAATATTCATCTCTCTAGAGCTACCAAAAATCTATAAACACAATCTCTAAAAGTAAACCTAAATTGCACAGCACTGCAAGCGGTGGTACGGTGTGGCTGTGGCCCCATTTGTTTTTTAAGTTTCGGTTTTCATCGCCTTATACTTTCACTTTTAATATTATTAATATAACTAATAGTTTTGTTTTTCCTGTGACTTATGTGCAGTATGATAAATGATAGGAGCATAATAAATGCTCCCAATGCTTTGTTGGTCTTTTTTTTCTTTTTGTAAAGACGTTTTTAGGCATTTATATTTATTTATTTATTTTGCATCGTAAGACACTGTGACGTCATCGGCTACTCGAGCGTCGTTCGAGTTTTTTTATGTTAATGTCGAGGTTAAAAATTATGTACTCGTTCAACCCCTAGAAGGGACATTAAAACTGGAGTGATGTGCTCACGTCTGCCTGTACCAGTCAAAAATCGTGCAGCAGCATTTTGTACCAGCTGCAACCGAGAAAGCGAGGCCTTATTTACTCCAATCAGAAGAGAGTTACAATAATCCAGGCGTGAAGTAATAAAAGCGTGGATTACGGTCTCTAAGTGGCGTCTAGAAAGGAGGGGCTTGATTTTTGACAGGCGCCTCAGATGAAAGAACGAGGACTTAACCATGCTGTTGATGTGACAGTCCAGTTTCAGGCAGGGGTCAATTTTCACTCCTAGATTTGTCACAATCGACTTTTCATATGGGGCCAAAGAGGAAAAATCAAAAGTGGTGGGACTGTCAGGAGCACTAGATCTAAAGACCATAACCTCGGTCTTTTTATCATTAAAATGAAGGAAATTAAGCGCCATCCACCCTCTAATGTCACCAAGACAGTCCAGAAGAGACTGCGTGGAGCCATTTTGTTTTACAGGAAAATAGACTTGACAGTCATCCGCATACAAATGAAACTGCACACCATGCTTCCTGAAAATAGAACCGAGTGGCAGAAGGTAAAGTGAGAAGAGAAGAGGACCAAGGATAGATCCCTGGGGTACACCCCAGGGGAGGGCAGCAGATGCAGAGGTAAAATTATCAATCTTCACACTGAAACTTCGATTTGAAAGGTAGGACCTAAACCACTGCAGAGCTGAGCCAGTGATGCCCACCCATTGCTCCAATCTGGCGATAAGAATTTCATGGTCGACTGTGTCAAAAGCAGCTGTTAAATCTAAAAGCACAAGTAAAACACAGTTTCCAGAATCCAGCGATAAAAATATATCATTAAAAACCCTTAAAAGAGCAGATTCAGTGCTATGGTAGGTTTTAAAACCAGACTGGAAGACCTCCAAAATTTTAAATTCATCCAAAAAGTCCTTCAGCTGGGTGTAAACAACTTTTTCCAATATTTTTGAAATAAAAGGTAACTTTGAAATTGGCCTAAAGTTGGACAAAGAGGTAGGATCAAGGCCAGGTTTTTTCAATAATGGCTGAACCACAGCATGTCTAAAATTGCCTGGCACCACGCTAAACATTAAGCTGCTATTGATCAAATTTAGAACAAAAGAGCCAACTGTAGAAAATACCTCCTTAAGAAAACAAGGAGGTACAACATCAAGGGGGGAACCTGATGGTTTCATACTGGTGACAATTTTCTCTAGGTAGGAGAGAGAAATAGGCTCCAGATGATCAAAAAGTGCAGGACAGGGGACCAGGATGGAAGGGTCATGGGAAGGAAAAGAAATACAAGCCCTCGTGTTCGTAACCTTGTCCAAAAAAAATTGAAGGAACTTATCACAAAGTTCTTTAGATGCTTCAATAGGAACCGGTTCATGTGAATTTAGGACCGTGTTGATTGTATCATAAAGAACACGGGGGTTGTGAGAGTTGGCAACAATAATGTCAGAGAAATATTTGGCTCTGGCTGTTTTTACAGCTTGTTGATAGCGACGCCAACTCTCTCTCACCATATCAAATGAGACTTGGAGACCATCCTTTCTCCATTTGCGTTCATTTTTCCTGCATACCTGCCTAATGGCACGGGTATGGTCACTCAACCACGGGTCAGATTTAGGCTTTGAACGCCTAGTTTTAATTGGGGCCACATCATTCAGAATAGTGTTGCATAAAGAATCAAAATGTAGTGAAAGCTCCTCAGTGCTGAGAGACACAGAGAGCTGTGAATTTAAACTATTAAAGGCTGTGGAAAAATGAGCAGCAGTGGATGAGTTAAAAACACGGCAGCTTCGAGCAGGAGCACAGGGTTTAACAGCTTTAGAAACAGGAATAAAATCAAATAAAACTGGCATATGGTCGGAAAACAATGCATCACCAATTTCCAAGTTTAAAATAGACAATCCATAAGATAAAACAAGGTCGAGGGTGTGTTTACGTTCATGCGTTGGGCCCTTCACTGATTGAGTGAGACCAAATGCATCCACTAAATCTAAAAAATCCTTCACCAGCGGCTTTCCAGGGCTGCACACCGGGATATTAAAGTCTCCTAAAAATAAAATTTGCTCATATTTGGACATGTAATCGCTCAAAAAATCAGAAAAGTCCCGTATGAAATCCTTATTGTACTTGGGAGCCCTGTAAATGACTGCGCACAAAAGTGGAGGAGTGCAGCCGAGCTCAAACATGCTCAGTTCAAACGAAGAAAAAGCAGTCGGGGGGGACAACTGCTTACAGTCAAAACAAGATTTATAAATGACAGCTAAACCTCCTCCACGGCCCGAGAGCCTTGGAGTATTAAAATATGAGCAGCCATGGGGTAAAAGTTCTGAGAAAACACTGGACTCACCCGAAGAAATCCAAGTTTCCGTCACGGAGAGAAAGTCCAAACCCTGAGACGAATAAAAATCCTTCAGAATAAAAGTTTTGTTTGCAACAGATCTCGCGTTTACCAGACCCATCCTGATAGGAACTGGTTCTGGCGATGCAGGAGAATTAATCCGAGCAAAGTGTTGCAAATTTCCAAGGTCGGCACTTCGCCAGCGCAGATGTGGAGGAGTGAGACGTGGAGGAAAGAAATGTTGATCCGAGTCGACAACAGGTACCAGCCAGGAATCAACCGGGTCCAAGGAGCGCCGCGAAGCATGCAGACCAGGAAATGATCCAATCTGGGACAGGAATACTCCCGGCGAACTTGCCAAAACGGTCCTCAGCTTCACCAAGAGCCCACCGCGTTTACCTCGACGCCTGTGACGTCTTCTCCGGCGAGGGGGGTGTGGTACCCGGCACAGGTATGATGGAACTCCGGCCAACAGCGGGGGCAAAGAATCGTGCTTCTCATGATGATGTAAAATATTAGCAGCAGGCAGACGAAGCCCAAAAAGGGTTTGGCGATCATACACCAGTAGAGAGTCCACATCATAAAAGCATAGGAACAAAAATAATAAAAAAAGACAGAGTGGCAGACGAGACGCCCAACACACTGGCGCCATCTTGCCACACAGGTGCTGTCACACAGGTGCTATATATATATATATATATATATATATATATATATATAATATATATATATATATATATATATATCCATCCATCCATCCATCCATTTTCTTCCGCTTATCCGGGGTCGGGTCGCGGGGGTAGCAGCCTAAGTAGGGAGGCCCAGACTTCCCTCTCCCCAGCCACTTGGAGCAGCTCCTCTGGGGGAATCCCAAGGCGTTCCCAGGCCAGCCGAGAAACATAGTCCCTCCAGCGTATCCTGGGTCTTCCTCTGGGTCTCCTCCCGGTGGGACATGCCCGGAACACCTCACCAGGGAGGCGTCCAGGAGGCATCCTAACCAGATGCCCGAGCCACCTCAACTGGCTCCTCTCGATGTGGAGAAGCAGCGGCTCTACTCCGAGTCCCTCCCGGATGACTGAGCTTCTCACCCTATCTCTAAGGGAGAGTCCAGCCACCCTGCGGAGAAAACTCATTTCAGCCGCTTGTATCCGAGATCTCGTTCTTTCGGTCACAACCCAAAGCTCATGACCATAGATGAGGGTGGGAACGTAGATCGATCGGTAAATTGAGAGCTTTGCCTTTTGACTCAGCTCTCTCTTCACCACGACAGACCGGTACAGCGCCCGCTTCACTGCGGACGCTGCACCTATCCGCCTATCGATCTCACGCTCCAGTTTTCCCTCATTCGTGAACAAGATCCCGAGATACTTAAACTCCTCCACTTGGGTAAGGACCTCCTCCCCGACCCGGAGAGGGCACGCTACCCTTTTCCGGCTCAAGATATATATATATACACTATATATATATACACACATTGTCTGTTTTGTGTTCAAAGATGTGTCTATATTGAAATTTGGTTGCTTGTGGTGTAGTAGATTGACTTTTGGGAGAAGGGGTAGCCTGGCCCCACCTTCCTGCACAGCTCCGCTGAATTCTCATTTCCCTTCACTGCCTAGTATGAAGCGAAGTGAAGGACAAGGGTCTGGTTTTAACCAGGAGAGGGGGTAAACTATATAAGATTTTTTTCTTCTTCAAACTACTGTACTTTTCATTCAGAATTTGGTTTATGTTAAGAAGTGATATATTTATTTTAAACTGTAAATGAATGAAAAAAAAATGTAGTTCACAATCCATAAGCAGCTAAAATAGAATTACCAACTTTTTAATACATTTAAATGCATTTTTAAACCAGAGACACAGCATAGGGAAGACTGAGAGTAGGCCAAGCGGATATTTTTAGGCAACTATTACAAGATTCAAAATACAGTAATAGAAATCAACTGATCGAGAAAAAATGTACATGTATATTCACGGAAACGTGGCTCAACAACAACGTTCCGGACCATGCTGTCCAGCTGGAGCAGCTAACATGCTACAGAGCGGACCGAACCCCCGAGGGAGGTAAGACAAGGGGAGGGGGGCTCTGTGTTTACATCAACAAAGCATGGTGCCTGGATGCTGCTGTGGTCTACAAACACTGCTCACATTTAGTGGAGTTCATGACTATTAAATGCAGACCGTTCTATTTACCGAGGGAGTTTACAGCTGTTTTGATTGTTGCTGTATATATTCCTCCAAGCTCCAACAGCAAAGTTAGAAGTGAGGCTTTGAATGAACTATATCTGCACATCAGTGAGCAACAAACAGCCCATCCTGATGCTTTTCTCATCACGGCTGGTGATTTCAACCATGCAGATTTAAAGAGTGTATTTCCAAAAACATACAGAAACATAAACTTTGCAACAAGAGGAAACAACACACTGGACCAAGTTTACACCACCATGAAAAATGCCTACAGAGCCCTCCCCCTCCCCCACATTGGTGCTTCTGACCATATCTGTGTTATGCTAAAGCCAGCATACAGGCCGCTGGTGAAAGTCACAAAACCAGTCCGCAAGCAGATACGAGTGTGGCCAGAGGGGTCTTCAGAGGCACTCCAGGACTGTTTTGACACCACAGATTGGGGTATGTTCAAAGAAGCTGCTACCACAAACAACAACACATGTCTCCAGGAGTACTCAGACACTGTATGTTCATACATCGCCAAGTGCATTGATGATGTTACCAACCTCAAAACCATCACTGTTCGGGCTAATCAGAAGCCATGGCTGACAGCTGAGGTTCACAGACTCCTGAAAGCCAGGAATGCTGCCTTCAAAGCGGGAGATCAGGTGGGCCTGAAGGCAGCCAGAAAGAACCTGACCCAGGGCATCAGTGAGGCCAAGGAGCAGTATTCCAGGAAAATAGCTCACCGTTTCAAGGACAGCAAGGATACACGCAGTCTGTGGCAGGGAATACAGACCATCACAGACTACAACCCCCCCCCAGACCTGTGACAGCTCAACCTCTACGCTGAATGAACTGAATGAGTTCTTCGCTCGGTTTGAGGCAAGTAACAGCACACCTGCACATAAACTCCCCCCCTCTCCTGATGGCCAGGTGCTGGCGCGTAAGGCGATCATTCATCAAGATTAACGCCCGGAAGGCCTCTGGTCCTGACAACATACCTGGTCGTGTGCTGAAGGACTGTGCAGGGGAACTCGCAGCGGTCTTCACGGACATCTTTAACATCTCACTGAGCCAGGCCATCGTCCCCACCTGTTTCAAAGCCACCACCATCATCCCTGTCCCAAAGAAGGCAACGCCCGCATGCCTCAATGACTATCGCCCAGTAGCACTCACCCCCATCCTGATGAAGTGCTTTGAACGGCTAGTCATGAAAAGCATCACATCTGTCCTCCCTGCCTCCCTGGATCCCTTCCA
>JBBPBX010093377.1:0-13569 GCA_038048925.1 Garcialebias charrua
CTGTATATTTTTTTTTTTTTTTTTTTATGTTTTATTAAAGACGTAGTACTACAAAACAATGTCCCGTTAACACATATTAACACATACAGTACAGTGAAATATTCATACATCACTATAAACATCTTTTTTACAATTTACATTTTTTTAAGATGTCATACATTTACATTAAAATATTAACAACATTGTTGTATCTGTGCACATTTCAGCACTTTTCTAGTTTACACATTAGGTTGTAACTGTTGTTTTCAGAGAAAGTTTGAATAAATGTGTTCTCCTAATCTATCCTATTTCTTTCTAATAATTACTGTCTTCTGTGTTGTCGCTGGAAATAAGCTCACCTCTTAAATTCACTAAGGATGCGCAAATCTTAATGATTTTGTCTATTTTTTGCACCAAGGAAATTGGTACTGTCTGCGAAAGAATCTTGTACACCTTCAGACGCCTTATTACCCGCTCAACATGAATGCGAGCATGAGCAATGCGGCGTGTGTGAGTGACCTCCTCACGCCTTATTACCCGCTCAACATGAATGCGAGCATGAGCAATGCGGCGTGTGTGAGTGACCTCCTCACCGGTCAGCTGGCATCCTTTACGTGTGAATGCTGGAATGATTAGATTCACTCTGCGCTCCTCCATCAAGTCCCTGACAGTGAAACCACGGTCACCCATCACCTCATCTCCAGCACGTAGATAATCCAGAAACCCTGAGTTCTGTGTTATGTACCTGTCACTGCATTTGCCGCCATAAGCATCTGAAATAAACATAATAAATCCAGAGGGAGCAACAGCAACTAAGTATTTCACAGTGTTGTTGGAATAATAGTGACTGTATGATTCGCTTCTACTGTCCAAGTTTTTGGCTTTCTGCAAAACTGTCTCTGTGCAGTCAATTACACAGGTTGTTTTTAAAAACAGCTCTTTAAAAGGTTTTGGCAATGTTGCTTTGATTGTTTCACGAGGCAACCACACAACAAGATCCTTGGTGTGTTCAGACATTATGTCGATCCACATTCCAACAGTTTTGCTGACATTACCTTGAGATGTTTTAAACCGCCGTGCTAAATCAGCCATGACGAAGTTCTGTCTTAGTTTCATCAAAGTCATTAGGACTTGATCTACAACTGGCACTGATGATGAAACGGGAGCAAATTTCTGTAGGCACGATACAAGCCTGTGAAACGCAGTGAGTGGAATCCCAGTATACAAGAGGGAGTCTGCATCGCTCTGTAAGATGCTGTCTGATACTGGGGGTGGCAGTTCTGGGGATGGTGCACTCACTCCACATGTGATGCTGGACCTTTTTGAATAGCTGTGCTCCTCCATCCCTGGATCAGACCACTGTGTTTGGGCATCACAGGACAACGACGCAGATGCTGAGCACAGCTCCCCATTCTCATCCACCTCATCAGGCTCATCTGAAATGTATTAATAACAAATACATTTATTAATGTAAGACACAACAAACTGGACACATTTTCAAAGATACACATTTTAAATTAATAGTAAGATTTTCCTTATTAATGCATCATACCTGACATTCTCATCACACTGTTTTCAATCCTTCTGAGTAACCGACGTTTCTTCTCCGGTTGTTTATCGTAGCCCAGCCATAGAGTAGGATGCGGGTTTTCCTCTGTCGGCCGTTTATCAATGAAGTGAAATGAGCACACATACAGCGTTTTGGGTGGTCTCTTCAAATTCAGGTTTTTCAGCCACCTTCTTCTTACGTCGTCATCTTTAGGTAGGCGATGGAAACCATACCGCTTTTCACAGGAACACTCTTTCTTTGTTTTGGGTCCGTGTTGAAAACACTGTTGTTTTAGCCACAGATTTAGCTTCGTCCGGTTGTTGGTGCAGCCGCGAACAGCACAGCAGGTACCTGAACCCCGGTAGGACATTTCTGTAAACGTTCCGTTTAAACAAAAGCTGTGTTTGCTCCGATAAAATGAATGAAAATAACTTTCAAAAACACCCGCGATCCATAGTCCGCCTATGGAAAACAGGCACTTCCGGTGTCGGACCGGAAGTTCAATGCACATTCGCTTCTACAGTGACACCTCCAGGAATACTGTGGATATGTATGAGGTAGTTGATGTTGGTATAGAGGCAAAGTGGCATATGCAGTAAGGCACATAAGGCACATTTGGCATCCTTAGATAAGGCTAATCAGAGAATACTTTATACAGCAAACCCTCGACCTACGTCACCCGCGACCTACGGCAACTCAGACTTACGATTTTATCATATTTAATAAAAATATGATTAAAAAAAAATAAAATAAAAATTATTATTATTAATTTTTTTTTTAATGTTATTAATTTCATGTGTATAGCACTTTGTTGCAGCTGTGGTTGTTTTAAATGGCTTTATAAATAAAGTATAATTATTAATATTTCGTTTTTAATTACAATTTGATCGTATTTACGCAACTTCCGGTCGTTTCCGGTCGCCATTTTACTACAGTACTGCGGTCAATGGAGCTCTAGACGCTCCTGTCAGCTGGCTTTAGAGGACCGTGTGTCCGTTCAGGGTTGCCTCATACGGATAAATTTGCTGGAAACACTCGGTCAACTCTGTGGACGTCTCAGACCCGGAGGAGCAGCCGCCGATCGCCCCCGTGATCGCTCTAACAACGCCGCCCGACATGCTAACGACAGCAGCTAACAGAGCAGCTAACACAGGCGAAGACACCGAGCCGACATGCCGCGGAGGGGCCATCTGCGGCCGGGAGCTCGCCGCAAATGTCCGCCTGGCAGTCGGGGGACACCGAGCTAACGCGGAGATACAAAGCCGACAGCCTTTTTGAATGAACTGACATGCTAACCATTGCTGCTAATGGCGGGGCCTAACCGTAGCTAACGCCGAGCAGCTTGTTTTGGATGGAGAAACATCGCGGAGAAACGGCTTTCAGTAAGTTTTTTTTTTTTCTGGCTCCAAATGTATGAAGTTAAGAAGCTAACAGTCATTCTTTTAAACAGTTTTGACCACGTGTGTGCGTGTGGAGCGTAAGGAAGCTGGGGGAGCTCGGACGGGTGCGAGCTGATGCTAAAAGACGAAGGCAGGCTTTGACCAGCTCAAAGTAAGACATTATATTTTTTATTTATTGTACAGTACTGTATTCATTTACTGTACAGTTCTGTGCATGTTCATGGCCTAGTATGTCTGCTTGTTCAGTCTCATGCCATTAAATATGTGTGCGGCGCTCCGTTAGTGGTATAGCCGCGACCTATGTCAGAAACGCGGACCTACGACAGGCAGGTGTTTTTGGTCCGCGAGGTACGACAAAATCGACCTAAGTCACACACGTAGGTCCCAATCCCTGACGTAACTCGAGGGCTTGCTGTATGTATCAGCAGTAGTGTAGAAATAAAAGTAGTGTAAATGTAAACAGTAGTAATAAATGTAAACCGTATTAATAAATGTAAACAGTGAATGTAAACAGTAGTATGACTATAGGCAGTAATGTAATACAAACATTAGTGCAAATATGAGAAGTAGTGCAAACTGAATGAGCACATGACCGAGAGTTTAGTGAATAACCCGTTTGATGACACAGGGTCCAGTGTTAAAAACTTTGTGTTGAGTGGTAATGTGTGAGAAAGTTTTTTGTGTTAAGGCAGTTCAAATGGGAGGGGAGGCAGAGCAGGCAGAGTGTTTAGCATTCTGACTGCCTGATGAACAGAGCTGTCTCTCAGTCTGCTGGTTCGAGCCTGGAGACTCCTCAGTCTCCTCCCTGATGGCAGCAGTCTAAAGCGGCTGTGTACAGGTAGTCCCCGACTTACGAGCGCTCTGACCTACGAGGTTCCGGACTTACGAGCTGGCGAATTTTTGGAAAAAACGCAAAAAATACCGAGTTTTTCTGTGTTTTTTCACCACAGTTCGTTAGCTAAACATGTGGACACACGTTTCCGATCATTTTTATGCACTCGTAAGCAGTTTTTCGATGAAAAACGAGTGTTTGTAGTCGCGCTAGCAAAACCGTTCCAACTTACGAGCGAAATTCCGGACTTACGAGACACGTGGCGGCCGTTCCGAATTACGAGATTTCCGTGTTACGAGCAACTCGTTGTAACGGAACTCGCTCGTAAGTCGGGGACTACCTGTAGTGGGTGTGTGGGATCACCTGCCATGCAGAGGGCTTTCCGAGTGAGGAGTTTGCTGTGTAAGTCCTGCAGTGAGGGCAAGGAGGTGCCGACGATCTTCTCAGCTGCTCTCACGATGCGCTGGAGGCTCTTGCGGCATGATGCAGTACATGCACCAAACCACACCGTGATGCAGCTGGTCAGGACACTTTCTATGGCACCCCTGTAGAAGGTGCACATGATGGGGGTTGAAGCTCCAGCCCTTTTCAGCTTGCGGAGAAAGTAGAGGCGCTGGTGAGCCTTCTTGGCCAGTGCTGCAGTGTTCCTGCTCCAGGACAGGTCCTTCGAGACGTGCACTCCCAGGAACTTGGTGCTGTCCACTCTCTCCACTGCGGTGCTGTTGATGGTCAGAGGGGCATGTTGTGCATCCCTCTTCCTGAAGTCCACAACAATCTCCTTTGTCTTCTAGGCGGCCGTGGTGTAGTGGTAATGGCAGTCGACCCCTGATCGGAAGGTTGGAGGTTCGAATCCCGCATCCGCCCACCATGTGTCGTTGTGTCCCTGGGCAAGACACTTAACCCCGAGTTGCTCCCGGTAGGTCTGGATGGCGCCTTGCAAGGCAGGCTACCACTACCGGTGTATGAATGTCTGAATGAATGGGTGGATGGCTGGTATTGTAAAGCGCTTTGGGGCTCCTCACAGGGGGCTGGAAAGCGCTATATAAATAAGCTCCATTTACCATTCTCCACGTTGAGAGTGAGATTGTTGTGTCCGCACCACAAGGCCAAGCGGCTCACCTCGTTCCTGTACGTAGTCCGTCTCATCGTTGTTGCTGAAGAGACCTACCATTGTTGTGTGTAATGTGCTCTCTTCTGCCTGTACTAGTTTAAAATCGGGCTGCTGCATTCTGGACCAGTTGTAGTCTTGCAATGGTGGTCTGACTGATACCAAACAGGAGTGAATTGCAGTATTCAAGCCTAGATGTAATAAATGCGTGAATTACTGTCTGCAGGTTATTTTTGGATAATATGGACTTCAGCTTAGACAGTCGCCTCAGCTGGAAAAAACAGGATTTAACTATAATATTTACATGGCTGTTGAGTTTCATGGAAGGATCCATTATCACTCCCAGATTTGTGACTTTTTGTTTTTCAGACAGGGCTAGAGCAGAAAGGTCAATGCAGTGGTTCGAGATTGTGTCATTGGGAAGGAACAATATGGCTTCAGACTTCTTATCATTGAAACTTAAGAAATTTAAAGCCATCCAGTCCCTGATGTCACCCAGGCAGTCGAGCAGAGGTTGAATAGAGCATGAACCATTGTTTCTTAGGGGGAAGTAGATTTGACAGTCATCAGCGTAGAAGTGGAAAGGAATGTTGTGTTTCTGGAAAATAGCACTGAGTGACAGTAGGTATAAGGAGAATAGGAGAGGACCCAGGATGGACCCCTGCGGAACCCCCCATTTACCGGTAAGTGCCGCCACTACAGAACTAAAATCATTGATGGACACACAAAAGGATATGTCAGTGAGGTAGGATCTGAACCAATTGAGGGCTGACCCTGAGATGCCCACCCACTGCTCCAACCTAGCAATCGGGATCTCAAGGTCAATGATGTCAAAAGCGGATGTAAGGTCCAATAGAACAAGCAGCACAGAATCACCAGTGTCTGTGGCTAGGAAGATGTCATTAAAAACCTTCAGTAGGGCAGTTTCAGTGCTGTGGAGAGATCTGAAGCCAGATTGGAATAACTCGAGGATAGTGTGATCCTCCAGGAAACACTTCAACTGGGACTCGACTATTTTCTCTAGAAGTTTAGATACAAATGGGAGTCTGGAGACAGGCCTGAATTTAGATACTACTGAGGGGTCAAGGTTTGTTTTTTTCAGGAGAGGTTGAACGGCAGCATGTTTAAAGGATTTTGGCACCACACCAGTGGATAAACTGCTATTTACAATAGAAAGAATGGAGGGACCTAGAGTAGGAAAAACCTCCTTTAGTAGCGAGGGGGGACCACATCAAAGGGGGAACCAGATGGTTTCAGGGTGCACATGACCTGCTCTAGAGAGGACAGAGAGATTGGTTTGAAGTGGTCAAATACAGCAACAGATTGAGGTGAGATGGATGGATCATGAGTTGGAGAAGAAATGAGAGCCCGGGTGGTCGCAATAAAAAAAAAAAAAGAAAGAAATGTAGGAAACTCTCGCACAGTTCAGTCAAAGCTTCCAGGGGTGATTGTTCAGTAAGGCGGAGAACAGAGTTTAGGGTAGAGAACAGAACTCGTGGATTGTGAGAGTTTGAAAAAATGATATCTGAAAAGTATTGGGATTTCGCAGTTTTTACTGCTTTCTGATAACGACGCCAACTCTCTTTTAGTATTTGAAAAGAGACCTGCAGCCTGTCTTTTCTCCATTTACGTTCCGCCCTCCTGCATTGTTGCCTAACAGCTTTGGTGACGTCATTCAGCCATGGTTCTGCTCTGAGTTTTGGTTTTCTAGCTTTAACAGGAGCAACATGATCCAGAGCCGTTAAACAAACAGAGTTGAACTGGGATGTCAGCTGCTCAGTGGAGGAGAGAAACACTGGGGGCTGAATGATCATTTCAGAGTTGTAAACATCAGTGAAACGTGCGACAGTTAAATGGTTAATGGCCCTGCTGTTACTTGCAGGAATGCAATGCTTAGGAGTTAGTTGGGGAGGGTGAACTGAAACCGAACTGGCATGTGGTCTGAAAACACATTGTCACTTATTTCAAGATTTTGAAACAGTCACATCACAAGTTAACACAAGGTCCAATGTATGTCTGCGCTCTTGGGTGGGACCGTTTTTACGTTGATTTAAATTAAATGCGTCCAATAAATCTAAAAAAATCCCTAACCACACGTGCAAATTGAAATCACCAAAAATGACCACCCAATCATATTTAGGTGTGATTTCAGCCAAGAAGTCAGAAAATTAATTGATGAAATCCTTAGATTGAGGTGGATGGTAGACGAGTGCGCATAAAGACACAGGCGAATGGCCGAGTTCAAAGACAATCAGCTCAAAACTGGAGCAGGAAACGGGGATGGGCAGTTGTTTACAGTCAAAAGATGATTTGAATATTGTTAATAATCCACCACCACGACGACCTGATGGCCGCGGGTCGTTAAAATATAAACATCCATCCATCCATCTTCTTCCGCTTATCCGGGGTCGGGTCGCGGGGGTAGCAGCCTAAGTAGGGAGGCCCAGACTTCCCTCTCCCCAGCCACTTGGAGCAGCTCCTCTGGGGGAATCCCAAGGCGTTCCCAGGCCAGCCGAGAAACATAGTCCCTCCAGCGTGTCCTGGGTCTTCCTCTGGGTCTCCTCCCGGTGGGACATGCCCGGAACACCTCACCAGGGAGGCGTCCAGGAGGCATCCTAACCAGATGCCCGAGCCACCTCAACTGGCTCCTCTCGATGTGGAGAAGCAGCGGCTCTACTCCGAGTCCCTCCCGGATGACTGAGCTTCTCACCCTATCTCTAAGGGAGAGTCCAGCCACCCTGCGGAGAAAACTCATTTCAGCCGCTTGTATCCGAGATCTAAAATATAAACAGTTTGGAGGTAATATTTCTGTCAAGGTGCTGGACTCACCCGGTAACATCCAAGTCTCTGTGATGCAGAAAACATCCAGATCGTGTTCTTGAAAGTACTCCCTGAGAATGAAAGTTTTGTTTGAGACAGATCTTGCGTTGACCACACACATCCTGATATTATCCGTGGTGGACCCAACAGCATGTGTGGAGTGAGTGCGTGCCCGCTGACTGTCAACAATGAGCTGCAATGGCCGCCAACTTCCGTTGTGGGCCAAGATGGTGCAGAGGCAAGGGAGCCGGCTTGGGACCCGAAAGATCCAGGTTCGATCCCCGGTCACTGCATACCTTGTGGTGTCTATGAGCAGCACACCTCATCCCCAAATTGCCCCCCCGGGCGCTTTCAATAAGTGCCCACTGCCCCACCTGGTGGTGGATGGGTTGAATGCAGAGACTAATTTCGTCTTGTATGGAAACATACACAGATGACAAATGTGACATTATTATTATTACATTATTATTGTTGTTGTTCACCTGGTCCAGGCACGTGGGAAGCTGGCGATGGAAACCATAACCATCAGCTGTAGAAGAGGACGCAGCACGCAGGGATTTGAGTTTCACCAGCCGACCAGCACGTTTTCCTCGACGTCTGGAGCGATTTCTCCGTGTAGGCAGGTAAGGAGTGCAACGGAGGTGAACAGGCAGCTCTGCCAGCAGCGGGGGAAGAGGGGGTCTCCCAGAGGTACGCTCATACTGGCCCAAATCAGCGACATCAACGGCAGTAAAACGCAGATCCAGAAGCTGCTGTCGATCATACACCAGTAGCGTGTTTATGTCCCCGATGAAAAACAAACAAAACACAAAAAATCCGAACTCCATCAGCAGAGGTGGATGGCAAGCCATGTACACTGGCGCCATCTTACCGGAAGACTTAAAAAAAAAAAGACAAGACCGCATGACTCGTGTGAGGAAACTGAACCATCGCAAACATTTTAAAAGAAATTCTGGAGACTCTCTCGTCGGATCCTGAACCCATATTGTGAGGAGTGAGAGGGCAATCTGCATATGTATCTATCTTACCTCAGCTTTATAACTTGAACCCCACTGTGTTCTTTGAATTAACTCCTCGGACGAGAAGCCAAACGTCTTCAGTTACAAATAACATCCAGTTGTTTTTGTCTTAAACTTTTTGGAATTTACTACTGTATGTTCTGGATGACGAACGCCGTTCAACTATTGGCAGCCCCTTGAAACTACCGTAATTTACGGACAATAAGCTGCTACTTTTTTCACATGCTTCGAACCCTGTGGCTTATGCACCGGTAATGTCGTGACTAATTTATGTTTATTTTTTGTTGTCGTTTTGACGGGCTAACGAGCTTCATGCCGCCAAAACATTTAGCCGTGTCACACCCAGGCGCTCACAGTGCTGCCCAATACACGTCTCTTTTGTGGGGTGGATCCTCGTGTCTCAATGAGACTACCTGGATAAATAAAGGTTTAAAAAAAATAATCAGACCAATAAAATTACCAAACAGATCACAGTGGACCTATAAAACTTTGAATTACTGTAAATCAAACACACTCACACTAACTCCAAAGTTCACGTTCAATAATCCAGGTACAAATCCAACAATGTTCAGTCAGGTCATCTGGAAGGTTTCTTTTATTGCTGAGACGTTTCAGCCTTCATCCAAAAGACTTCTTCACTCCGAGGACCAACAGACAAAATCGAGTCCCACAAGCACCAACTTGGAAAAAGCAGTTTGCTGAGAGAAGATGGTTTCTCGGGCCTGCCCTCTCCCCTGTCAACTCCTCCAAGGTAGACATGCCAAAATGGTTCAAAACATCAAAGTTCATATGACGAAATGTCTCAGTGAATAAAAAGAAACCGTCCAGATGACGAGTGAACATTGTTACACTAACACTAAATTCTTCACATCAGTTATTTTGCGCAAAAGACTTGAGCGCAAACGATTCAACAAGATCTGAAAGCGTTGAACCTCAATGAACTGGACGCAACTGACCGCCTAATCTGGCATCAAAAACTTGGCGACAAAGAAGCAACGTCCCACCCCGGAATCGGGAAAATGGACGATAAACGAAGATAGATACCCCGGTAGTTATTTTGCGCCTCAGGCACAGACCCTCATCACGGAAAACACAAAGAAATGCAGATAATGCAGCTTTCGAGTTAAATATGCTGGTGAAGATTCTCAGTCGTCCAGGACATGATAAATCAAAAAAGGCGTTCAATACAGAAACAACTGGACTTTATTTGTAACAGAAGACGTTTCGCTTCCCATCCGGGGAGCTTTATCAATTCTCCTCATTGAATTGATAAAGCTCAAGGGAAGCGAAACGTCTTCTGTTACAAATAAAGTCCAGTTGTTTCTGTATTGAACGCCTTTTTTGACCTTCGAGTTAAAGGCCACCTGCTGCACGTAAGCTTGGCGTCAATGAATCGATGGTGAGACATTGGAGATGGCAGCGGGAAGAACAGAATCAATGCAAAAAGAAATAAGCTTTCAGAGGTTAAAAAAAAAAATCAGATGGCCTGAACCTGAAAACGTTCCTGAAGACTGGGCGAACACACACACACACACACACACACAAGTGAGGTGTTTTCCACCGTGCAGCTCCGACTGAAAGCCAAAACAATCGCAACCGAAAACAAGATTGAAGATTTTAGAGGTGGACCATCGTGATGTCTCAGATTTATGATCAGTGACTCTTCCTGGTAGGCTACTGTATTTATTTATTTATCCAGCCGTGTTAAAGGCACGGTTCAGTTTTTTTTTTTACGGTACTGTATGTTACCGATACATATTTAATTAAAAGTTCAAAAAAATCTTTCTGTGTAAATTTCTCATGTTAAAACGTGGACACCCACGCCTTATAGACAAGCGTGGCCTATATATGTACAGGTACTTTTACTTTTTTTTTTTACTTAATGGGCGTGGCTTACGGTAAATTTGAGTGCGCTCAATAGTCCGAAAATTACGGTCCCTTAAATGCTGTCTGTGTTCACTGGGCTGCAAATGTTTGGAACCAAATGGAGAAACAAAGCTGCGAGAAAAAATGCAAATACAGTACTGTGGAGAGTTTCAGAACCTAGGGTACGAGAAGTTCAAAACAAGATTCAGCAGCAGAGGAAGCTGTTTGGCAACAAAGATTTAGGAAAGGTCTTCATGGGCGCAACCCGCAGCCGAAATCACAAATATGGCACCATTTAAGGAGAAATAATCAGGTTTTCAGCAAATATTTATTGCGAAGAAGCATTGCTGCAAAATACTGTAGAAATAATCAACCATTGGCTGATTATTTCTACAGTATTTTGCAGCAACACAAATTTCCCCTTCTTTTGCACTATGTTTATATAATATAAAGTAAAAAATTTGGCCAGAGATGAACTAATTGAGGAAACTCCATCATCATTTGCAATTTGTCACCAACAGTGAGAAAACAAACAATGACACACATGGAGCAGGAATCAAACGGCAACAGTTTCATCGTTTACGATAAAGTTGCTTCGTTCATAAGAACTAGAGAAAAGAAGTTGATGCCGGTCTCAAACTCCCAGTCAAACGGGCCATGTGAGATGCCGAACACGACCAGCTCGAGGTTCTGCTCGAACGTACCTTTGGATCCGGCCCCTCTGCTCTCATGAACACCAGCCTGGCGTTGATCTCCTCCAGGCTGATAAGGCTGCGATGACGGATGTAGTGCAGGAAGGAGACCGCCTCCACGTACTCCTGGATTCCTGATGAACAGGAGTTCATTTGAATCAATCACAAGATTAAAGCAATCGGGTTCGTTTCAAGTTCACGACAAATTAAAAGTTATTAAAAATAAAGCCAAATTTGCAGGTTTAACCTCACAAATAAAAATAACCCTTTAAATAAAACTTATTTTCTGCCTCTGCTGATTTTTATTTTTTTTGTGGGGTGGCTAAGATTACCCCTCATTTGTTTTTGGCTCCTGAGTAAACAATAATCAAATAATCACAGGATGGAAGACGTCACGTCTGAAGTTTACTTCTGGACCTGGACCGAACATGAAAGAGACTTCCTTTAGTTTGTAGCTAAAACCACAGAAGAGACTTTAAGTCTGAATATTTTTACACATTTTATTTTTACTATTTACTTTTTATTTTAAAACAGCAAACTGCTGCAATTTTTTTTAACAGAAATGTGTTTCTGAAGTCCTTGTAAAATGTTTAAGTACCAACTTATTAACTACTAAATATCCAAACTGAAGTACTTGTACTGAATAAAACTAGTATCAGGACACAAAAAAAATTGGCTGCTGCCAATGGCTCATTATAGTTACCGTGGAAACCACACTCTTCCTCCAAGTTATATAGAAGCAGACAGAAACAGACTAAAAAGTAAGCCTGAAACAAACAGCTATGTGAAAACTACCGTATAAGTCGGGTCCTGAAAAATTCTTGAGGGATGAGCGGCAGAAGATTCAGATCGTCACACGTGTGTATTTTAACATTCCTACAGTGTTTATGTGTGAGATATGGCAAGTACAAGACCCTTCAATTCCTATTTTGAGGATAATATTTAGTGCTAAAACTGGATATGACTAGATCTTATTACTAGTTGATGTTTTTCTTAGTTAATTCTAGATGTTATTACTGTTTTTCTCTTGCATTTGTTGTTGGATGTAACTGGGACCCTGTGTACATAATCTCGTTTTCATCACATGTACCACATGCGGTGCAAATCACAATAAAGACTCTGACTCTCTCTGATCTGAGCTCTGGTGTACACTCTGCATGATTAAGAGGCATTCTGAGCAAAAATAGACAAAAAATGAGGGCACAGATTGTAGTGTAAAGCACTTTGAGTGTCTTGATAATATAGAAAGGTGATATATATATATAATTACAGTTTATTTACCATTAAGGGGCCAAGATGGTGTAGAGGCAGGGCTCCCGACTTGGGACCCGAAGGACCCAGGTTCGAACCCCGGCCACTACACACCTTGGGGTGTCTATGAGTGCACACCTATTTCCCCAGCTCCCCAGGTGCTTTCTATGGCTGCCCACTGCACCACCTGGTGGTGGTTGGGTTAAATGCAGAGACGAATTTCGTCTTGTATGGGAAACATACACAGATGACAAAAATAATAATAATTAATAATAATAATTAATTCAATTTATAACGCACTTTTCATTACTGAAAATCTCAAAGTGCTACACATATATTGAATGCTACACACATTCATAAACCGGTGGCGGCAGACTACCATGCAAGGTGCTTTCCAGTCCTACCGGGAGCAACTCAGGGTTAAGTGTCTTGCCCAAGGACACAACGACACATGGTGCGGGTCCCGGGAGTCGAACCGCCAACTTTCCGATCATCATTCATTCATTCAACCTTTATTTAGTCAGGTAAATCTTTTGAACCTCATGGGCTCATTTGCGAAAGCGACCTGCTAAAACTAAAGAACAATGAACAGCAGTGGTAGAATTTCCTTAAACAATAAACAATAAACAAACAAACAATAAACAATAGAAAACAAAAGAGAGAAAAAAAAATTTTAACAAAGTATCAAAAAACTAGCAAAACATTATAAGGTAGACGTATAAAATCAAAGACAGGAACAAATCTGCATTGGTTTTTGCCAGGATTCCAACAGATTCTGAAAACCATTTAGAGAAGTCAAGGTCGAGAGCTTCAGATCTTTTTGTAAGATATTCCATGAAGCAGGAGCAGAGTAGGAGAAGGCCCTTTTTCCAAGTTCAGTCCTCACTGACGGAACACTGCAGGTAATCATGTCCTGAGAGCGCACACTGTAGCTGCACTCACGCAAAGACATGTAGGAGGAGATGTATGAGGGCAGCAGACCAAGAAGTGATTTAAAGATGAAAATGTACCAGTGGAAGAGTCTGCGTGAGGTTAATGATGTCCAGTTAACCA
>JBBPBX010093379.1:0-13569 GCA_038048925.1 Garcialebias charrua
CACATGCACACACCTCTGTAGAAAGGTAAAGATGTGCCAGCCTGAGAAAGCAATATCATAAGTGAAAAAAAAATTGGCAAGGCTGTGTCTAAAAAGGAACAAGTTGAGAAGGAAGATGGAGGTTTTCATTCAGAAAATATGGGCTTTTCTTTTCTTTTTTTGTTGTATGGGGGTGTTAAGTCTGTCTCATACAGTATCTGTCTGAACGATCTGTATGACTTCTCTGTTTGTCTGTCTAGTACAGTATTTAGGGCTGCAGCTAACAATTATTTCAATAATTGATTAATCAGATGATTATTTATTCGATTAATTGGTGAATAAGCAAAAAAATATCAATTACCAACTCTTTATTACAAAATTTGACTGACATAGCAAATCACACAAAAAACCGGTTGCTACTTGACTAGTCTTTTAGTAAAATATTGATAATAAAAAATAAAAAGTTAGTTTAATAGCTTTAATAAAAAAAAATGTACACACAAATGTATACAAATGTATGCTTTATACCTGCAGGTATAAAGCATTCATTTGTATATATTTGTGTGTACATTTTTTGGGTACATTTTTTGGGTACACTTTACAAAGTAGCTACATATTGTGCATGCACAATATGTAGCTACTTTGTAAAATGTGTCCTTGAAGGTAGAGTGTAACCTGGATTAACAGTGTGGATCATTGTAGTGAAGCCTTCGTCTTCAACCATCAACAAAGGCCTCATGTCAGTGACGATCATTTAAGGATGCTTTCAGTCAAGACAGCTGCTTGCTGTAGTGTCCATGATGTATTTCCATCATGAAGGCTGTCATTGTTTATTGTTGATTTCTGGAATGAGATAGTTTATATGTATATAGTATAATTTACAGCAACTCAAGCAATGCCTTGTTTCACTTAGTGTTAGGTTAAGGCAAGTAAGTAGCCCAAAGACCAATTAAACATACACACAAACACACACACACACACACACACACACACACACACACACACACACACACACACATAAAATACAAAGTACTAATTACACAAAATTGTGTAGATGAAATACATTTCTGTAATTCCTGTTTAAATGCATTTCATCCTGCCGTACTATGCAGTGTCTTCAGACTTTTCCAGCAAATTAAAACTTGAAGCTTAATCATTAAATTATTACCATCTTTGTGTTAGATTTATTTATAAATCACATTTTAACACTGCTTGTACCATTTAAATTGAAATAAACACACACACACACACACACTATCACTGTCATTAATCAACTAAACAACCAGCAGCTTCAGCTACCGGAGAGACTGATGTTATGTTTTCTTACTTAGAAACATAATAAATGTGGTTTATTGTAGAGACTAACTGTTGCTGAGCTCCTTCATCCACACCATGGTGAAATTAGTTTACGACTCTGACATGTTTACGTTTCATCAGCGTGGTGCTCCGTGTCATGTTGTCACTTTTCAAAGCTGCATGCTGCAGTTTTTATCTTAGTGAAGCGTCAAGTTCTCCCACACATTTGAGGACTTGGGTCAAACAGTTTACTCCGTGTCGGTCATTTGTAAAATTTACTTACCGTACTTTCCGCCCGATAAGTCGCACTGCCCTATAAGTCGCATCAGTCCAATTATGTCTAATAAAGTGGAAAAATCCATAAATATGTTGCTTCGCCCTATAAGTCGCATCTATTATGCGTCATCGCTGACGCGTCGCGTATGTTACGCATCAGAGCTGACAACCCGGAAATGGCCACAGGAGCGTGCTTTCACTGTTGTAAAAAGGGTGCAAACCTTTCACCACAAATCTGGTAACAGATCAATGACATTTGTTTGTTCTTGCCTCAGTCATTTCATTTTATTTCTCCCTGCTTCCATGAAAGGAGAAGCTAACGTTGGTGTGCTAGCTCCACTCATGCTAACAACACTACTAGACTCAGACCCAGCCAGACTCCGGCAATCCTCGTCAACTAAATGTTACTGGAGAGGGAGATTATTTATAAAATACAGTGGAAGCAGTATAGCTAAAAGGTAACAAGTGAAAGAATTTGACGTTACCTGCTGTAACAACGGAGGTGGACGCTTTCTCTCCACTTCTCCTCCAAGCAACGTGTTAAAAACGGTACATTTCTTCAAAATCACCGCAGGCTGAGTGGCCAAATGCTTCTGTATGTTCGACGTATTTCCTCCCTTTATCGTAATGGACGCGTTGCATGCGTTACAAGTAGCCCTGGTCTCATATTTTTTCGTGAAATGAAGCCAAACGCTTGAGCGCTTCCTCCGCGACGCCATTTTGAACACCATAGATATCATATATAGACACCACCACGCCACCACCACTCGGGCGCTGCGCATGTCTGTGATGTCAGCGCTTAAATACAGTACGTCACCACCATGAGTCTGCAGAACCGATAAGCTGAATTGTTAAGACAAGCATCCTAGAATTCCATGGAATTGAACTATTAAGAACCGGTTCTCTAACAGAACCGGTTCTCGGTTCCCATCCCTACATATCTCAGCCAAAAATTAGTCCAAAAATATGGGAAAAATTCCCTAAATATCTTGCGTCACCCTATAAGTCGCAGGACATGACAATTTGTTAAAAAAAAACGTTGACTTATAGGTCGGAAAATACGGTATTTTCCTTTGAAAACACTGCCTCTGCTCTGCTTCTGCCTTCCCCCTCACTCTGTTCAACTTGCGTTGCAGAGATTATTTTTTATTTTTACTTTATTCAGTCAGCCAGCATTGGCAATACAGTACTCTTCAGGACAACATGACGGCTCTGCAGCACCGTAAAGACGCTTAATCGCGTGACACAATGAATTGATAATGACATTTGCCAACACTTTTAATTTAAAAAAAATTATCGACTGTTATCGATTTGTTGTTGCAGCCATACCAGTATTATAAAGATCATTTACTTTTTCCCTTCTTTTGACTGCTCCCTTCTTCAGGGAACACCACAGTGAACTAACTCGCATGAAGATTTAGTAGTATTTAGTTTGTTCTGAGGCAACCACTGACCACAGAGCTACCACAGTCCTCTGTGTGGAGCAGAGAGCTGCTATCTGGGGCATCTGGAGGAGCAGATGGTGGGGGTTAAGGGCCTTGCTCAAGAGCCCAGAGTAGGGCAAATGAGGGTGGAAGCAGGTGTGGGTGCTTCACCTTTCCCTTTGATGTCCACCAATAAAGTTTGATGTTGTTGATACCGGGAGTTGAACCAACAATCTTCTGATCACAGTCCCACATTCTCTAACCTCTGTGCCACCACTCCCCATTTACTGCCTCTTGTAAATTGTTTCTATATGTGGTTTAACTCAACTTTTAATGACTTTTTTTAACTTGTTTTGCCAAGTTTTTTTATTTAGTATTTTGTAAAGCACTTTAAACTTTATTGCTACTTAAAAATTAAGTAATTTATTTGGCTTGAAAATAAAATGTACTGAGAGAACTTTTAAACAACAACTTGTTGTGTAAGTTGATTTACAGTGTTGTACTGTAGATGCATTTTTACATGGTTCACTTTAATTGATAACTCGTGATATAGAAAGTCAGCTTTATATCAAGAAAGAACGTAGAGGTCAGTCTTTCAAGACAAGTTTTATTTCAAGCACATCAGATCACACAGAGATGTATTGTGCAAGGTCAGAAGAAAGTTCAGATTTGAAGTACAAAGTGTTACACAAAGATAGAAAGACAAAACAAAAGCACATTTTTGAGTAAGAGGGCAAGTTCAGCCATGTTAGTGGGTGCTGATGAGAATACAGATCAGGGCAAAGGAATTAGTTGGCTTGGATTAGAATTGGCACATATTTGCAAATTCTCCTTTTTTTGTTTTTTTGTTTGGTTGTTTGTTTTTAAACAGTAAAACAGAAAGCTCACTGGGACTGGAAGCCAGCTGGCTTCTAATGTTCACTTTAAAGAAAAAAATATTATTTTTTTATTATTATTTTATAAAAAGTTAAATAATTTGTTTGTTTTACATAGATGTCACAGTGAGACACTGTCTCATCAGTTGATGGTCATTGGGACAGGACTTGGATCACCAGAACGACATGATGCTAAACTGAAAAAAATCTCAAACATAATGAGCAAAGCTGACACCAGCCCAATTTATCCACTGTGCTTTTAAGTCACAGTTGTATGTAAGACTTAAACACAAATTAAAAGACAAAACCACAACAGCCATAACGTGTTGTGTAAATTTTCAGATGCTTTTGGTTGGTGTTGAAATGGATTTTCTCAAACTGCTACTGTGTCAACTAGGGATGCACAATATTATTGGCATGGTATCGGCCCATATTAGCAATAAAGTTAAATATCGGACATCCCATTCAATCAAAATAACTCACCGATATAAAATGTTTCTATTTTAAGTTCATTTTAAATTTAAGAAACTGTCAAAAATATCTGTTTACTATTAGAATATCTTAACTACTACTACTTGTGCACTTTTCATTTGTTGCTTGTGAACAGGTTGAGTTTAGATTTGTGAAAATTTACAAATTTGCACTGTTTGAGTGTTGTCATTGTTAGAGAGATTAAATTTCTTGAACAAATTTGACATTAAACACAATCCAAGTTGAAGTGTTACATAATTTTCTTCCCCTTTTTGACATATGCATTTGGTAGAAGGCCAAACTGACAAAAAACATGCAGAATAATGTAGGATTTTAATTCCACAACAGAGAAAGTTATGTAGTCTCTGTAAGTAGGTCTAGAGAAAAAAAAAATATATATATATATCAGTATCGGTTATCGGCCAAATAAGTTTTAACATATTGGCATATCGGCCATCGGCCAAAAATCCAAATATTGTGCATCCCTGGTTTTAGTATTTTTATTTTACCTCCGTTTAAGCATCTTTGTTCTTTATGAAAAATTTAATTGCAGTTTGAACCCACCTTGCTTGAAATAGTTTTTAAAATAAACAACCAATTTTTTTTGTCTGTGTAGTTTTATGTATGTACAGTGTACATGCAGTCTGCAGAAAAAGTGTACCTAAATGAAGACAACTGAAGATCAGATGTTGACAGATCAGATGTTGACAGTTGCTTTTTGTATGTGTTTTCCCAGATACAGGACCTTTGTTTCTGAAGATGCAGGCCCCAACACACTCGTTGCCACTGTGCTCGCAAAGGACCCTGATGGAGATGGAATCACATATAAAATTACCACAGGAAATGAAGAAGGCAATTTTGTCATCGACAGTCAAAAAGGTAAGAGAAGATTAAAATCTAAAAAATATTTAGATTTTTCTACCTGGATTATTGAGCATGCATCAGGGTTGTATACATCTGATAAGTATACTTATCAGCTGACTTTATTTATATTTAGATGTCGCGTTTTTAAAACTCTTTGTATGTGTGGAAATTAAGGGCTAAAATTAGAATGCATAATTAATATGCTTAAAACATTTGGTGTCAAATGTATTTTCAGTTTGTCTTCAGCATTTAATGGTATCCAATTTTTTATGATAAGACCTGATAATTATACAGTGGTTTATGCTATTATACTGCCTAGAAAGACTTCTGGAGACAATTTCTTAATCCATGTAAATTAGGGCTTGGGCCTGGTGGGGTCGGGGATCTTGGGCTCTGGCGGGCGGGTTGCCGGGCTCTGGGCTGGCTTGCGCTCTGGTGCCCGGCTCTGGGCGGGGGGCCTTCGGCTCGCTGGTGGGTTGCGGGTTCATGGGCTTGGAGGTTGGGTGTCTGGGGGCGTGATCAGTGGCCCGTGGGAGGGGGCAGGTTGACCCAGCCTGGGTGTCTAGTGTGCTATGTGTTCTGAGAGTTGTTCATATGAGGGGTGGGTGTAGTATTTCTTCTGGGGTGGGGACTGGGTGAATGTCCTTGATGATGGCCTGGGACTATGCGTGGCCAGCTGGCTGGCCCCTTTCTTGTGGTGGGGGCCCGCTCCCGGTGCTTCCTGGCTCTGTCGGCGGTTGGGCAGGCGCTCTTGGCCGTGTCGTCCTGGTGGGGTTTGGCGTCCTCTTGGTTGGCGGGTTGACTACGGTTCGTTGCGGTCTTGGCAGCTCTGGGGTATGTGGGCTGTTGGTCCTGCTGCTGGCGGCCCTCGGGGCCCTGTCCCTCTCTGGTCTGGAGCTCAATGGGCCTGGGTCGGAGAGGTGTTTTGGCCTCACTCCTTGGGTGGACCTTGGGGAACTGGGGGGCGGGGGCTGTTGGGTCAGTGGGGGAGCTGACTCCCTGCGGGAGCATTTGATCCTGCAGTTATTTTTCTCCCCATCCCTTACCACACACCTCCGCCCTCTTCATTTTCAAATTTCATTCATGTAGGGATTTTGGGGCTCGGGTGTGCTGCAACAATTTTACATCTCTGTTGACCAGAGCCACCTGGTAGTCAATTTTATTATGCACCTTAGACATTCACTTTGCGATTTGATGTTAATGAAAAGCACTTTGAGATTTGTGTTAATGAAAAGTGTGTTATAAATTAAATTCATTATTATTATTATTATTATTATTATTATTATTATTATTATTATTATTATTATTATTATTATTATTATTATTATTATTATTATTCACTCAAAACATCCTCATGACATTCACATATAGGAACTTGGGGTGGGCACTATGGCTATGGGTGGCGGAATGACACCACTCTCGCCCCCTGTGCCTGTGCTCACTTCCAATGATGCATTAGACACTAAGGGTTTGGATTAGAATTGGGGTGGATGGGAAACTGAAAGTTATGCACCATAACTCATGTTCCCTGAAGGAAGGGAACGAGGTGCAACATACTTGCTATGGGAATTGCGCCCCGCGCGATTACCTGAAGGAATATACTCACCCCTTTACGGCTAGGGGCGTCACCGCCGCGCCAGAGGCCCCGCCCTCTGGGTACTTAAGCGGCCTGCGCCCCTCCATCTTTCTCCAAAATTGCACTTCACCGAGCTTTCAGCATTGAGAAGGGCCAGATGTGTTGCACCTCGTTCCCTTCCTTCAGGGAACATGAGTTATGGTGCATAACTTTCAGTTCCCTTTCAGTTAGTCTCTCGGTGCAACATACAGCAAACCCCCTACTTACGACTCCATCGACTACGAACAACGGGACCTACGAACGTATCATATTTAATAAAAATATGAAATTACTGTATTAAAAAATATATATATATTTTTTTTGTTTAAATGTTCTTAATTTCATGTGTACATCACTTTGTTGCAGCTGTGGTTGTTTTAAAGGCTTTATAAATAATAATTATGATAAAAAGATCATTTCTGATCATTTTTGAGCAATCTTGGGCAGCAGGAAGTAGGTCTTCAGTTTACACGGTCACAAATTAATGTAGAACACCGGACGCCATTTTAGGTTCAGTCACTGGGGTCTCCGGTCACAAATTAATGTAGAACACCGGACGCCATTTTAGGTTAGCTGCCGGGAGCCGGCCGAAGACTGGTGACCAGGATGGCTTCATATGGATTAATTACGAGCTGGAAACGTCTCTGTGAACTTTGTGGATGTCTCAGGCAGCAGCGGATTTATCGCCGATCGTGCCAGGCCGCCGCGCGAACACCTCCGGCCGGCCTGGCTACACCTCCGGCCTGGCTAGCTCCAGAAGCTAACACGGGAGCTAACACGGGAGCCGGCCTTTTGAACACTGGTGACCAGGATCGCATCATATGGATTAATTACTAGCTGGAATCGCTCTGTGAGCTCTGTGGACGTCTCAGGCTGGAGCAGCGGCTGGAGCAGCAGCTGCAGATTGATCGCGCCGCCGCTCCAACACCAGCTCATGGCTTGGCTAGCAGAAGCTAGCCAGCTAGCTAACACAGGTCTGGAGCAGCTGCGGTGGCTCGCCGGCCCCCGCGCTGCTCGGCCCGAAAACAATCAACGCATGGCAACCTAAGATGTCGGCTTTGACCATCTCAAAGTAAGAAAATATATTTTTATTTATTCTGTAAATGTGAATAGCAATGTTTAACATTACAGTACACTACTGTACATGCTTAAATGTGTGCGCGCGCTCCGTTAGCATGATAATTAAAAAAAATTAAATAATTTTCACCCCCTAGCTACGGCAGAATCGAGCTGCGAACCGTTCTTATCTCCCTAACTCGTTCGTAAATCGGGGGTCACCTGTATCTAGCCAAATAACTTCTAGATACAGTACAGTATATACTACCTAAAGTTAAAAATGGTTTATATTTACATATAGCCTAAATATAGAGATACATGTACAGCATTAATTACACCACTGATGGATTTAACTACATTAGCCTTAGCTCCCTAAACAATTACTTTTTCCATCCTAAACCACTCAGTGGATATTTTTTCTGCTTTCAGAGTGTAATTATAAAGGGTGTATTTACTTAACGATCGCCTGTATAACACATTTGAGATGAAATTCGATTTTTTATTAATTTTTTAAGACATGCAACATGGTCGCGCTAGCATAAAATTAGCATCGTTTTTTGTTCCATCTAAAGTCATTTATATCTCCTAAACCACTCGGTGGATATTTTTTCTGCTTTCAGAGTGTAATTATAAAGGGTGTATTTACTTAACGATCGCCTGTATAACACATTTGAGATGAAATTCGATTTTTTATTAATTTTTTAAGACATGCAACATGGTCGCGCTAGCATAAAATTAGCATCGTTTTTTGTTCCATCTAAAGTCATTTATATCTCCTAAACCACTCGGTGGATATTTTTTCTGCTTTCAGAGTGTAATTATAAAGGGTGTATTTACTTAACGATCGCCTGTATAACACATTTGAGATGAAATTCGATTTTTTATTAATTTTTTAAGACATGCAACATGGTCACGCTAGCATAAAATTAGCATCGTTTTTTGTTCCATCTAAAGTCATTTATATCTCCTAAACCACTCGGTGGATATTTTTTCTGCTTTCAGAGTGTAATTATAAAGGGTGTATTTACTTAACGATCGCCTGTATAACACATTTGAGATGAAATTCGATTTTTTATTAATTTTTTAAGACATGCAACATGGTCGCGCTAGCATAAAATTAGCATCGTTTTTTGTTCCATCTAAAGTCATTTATATCTCCTAAACCACTCGGTGGATATTTTTTCTGCTTTCAGAGTGTAATTATAAAGGGTGTATTTACTTAACGATCGCCTGTATAACACATTTGAGATGAAATTCGATTTTTTATTAATTTTTTAAGACATGCAACATGGTCGCGCTAGCATAAAATAAGCATCGTTTTTTGTTCCATCTAAAGTCATTTATATTCATTCATTCATTCATTCAACCTTTATTTATACAGGCTAGCCTCGTTGAGTCACGGGGACTCATTTACAAGAGGGACCTGTCTCACTCACACCAAACAACCATCCACTCTCACACTCACACCTAGGGTCAATTTAGAGTCACCAATCAGCCTAACAAGCATGTTTTTTGGTCTGTGGGAGGAAACCGGAGTACCCGGAGGAAACCCACGCATGCACGGGGAGAACATGCAAACTCCACCCAGAAAGGCCCCGGACCGGGATTTGAACCGGCAACCTTCTCGCTGAGAGGCAGCAGCTCTACCAGTTGTGCCACCGTGCTGCAAATCTCTGCATATCTCCTAAACCACTCGGTGGATATTTTTTCTGCTTTCAGAGTGTAATTATAAAGGGTGTATTTACTTAACGATCGCCTGTATAACACATTTGAGATGAAATTCGATTTTTTATTAATTTTTTAAGACGCAACCGGGTGGACCTAGCTGCGGTTTAGCTCTGTATATTTCGTAATTTATAGCTCCTAACCTAAACCACTTTCAACCAAAAGATTAATAAATTATATTCATGTCCTTACTTCTGAAGTCAATCCTGTGTTCGTTCAGGTCGCTGTCGTTGTAATCCTCCTGACAAATGCGGTCAAATCACAGAGTTGGTTGTGATGCTTCTGTTGGTGAAATCCGGCCTTTTCATCCGGACAAACCTCACCCAAGCTGTGAAAGCTGGCTTTTTTTGGTGCAGGAAATCGATGTCCAGACAAACTGGAGTTCGAACAACCCCCGCACACACAAATATTAACCATTATTGGACCTCTTTCACTTCAATACAACTCAATACAAAACAACAACTTCCGACTATGACGCCCCCTCTACTTTCGTCACGTGTCACGTGACTCCCAAACCGCGCGTTTTTTTTAGGCTCTGTTTTTTCCCCCTGATTTGTGTCTGTAAGGCTATTGGTATTAATTTGGAAAGCAGGGAGGATTATCAAAATTACTTTATTACCTCTAAATATTATGTTTCTGCCCAAAAAACTAACATGAAACATGCACTTTAAACTCTTGAAGTTCTCTTGGTGTGAGTCAGTTTCATGTGTTTGTATTTATTATAAGTATCTAAAAAAATAAAAATAATTACGGGGGTGGAGGGGGTGTGTGTGTCTTGGGTAACCTCCACATGTAGTTGTAACTCAGAAACTGTCCAGAGGACCTGATTTAACTTGGTTGAACTTTTACCTGGATTATTGAGCATGAACTTTGACCTTTACCAACAGGTTCACTAAAAGTGGTTGAACAGAGACAGAAAATAACACATGATATTACAAAGTTTATCCCTGCTGCCATCGTACCTTCTCATGTGCACGTCAGCCTTTTTGGATTTTGAGTGTGGGGTTGGTCAAGAATGTCTGACTATAGAGTTCCAATGTTTCTGTTGGTGTTTCCAACTTAGAACCCAGAAATTCCAACTTCTTAGTCAGAACAAAAATTATTAAGACTTGGTGGAGTCAGGTACAAAGTAACTTGTGGCATAACCTTAAAAAAATGGGTACAAAGTGTCCAAATCTGGCTGAGGCACAATTGACCTGAAGTCATGGCTGCTTCTGTTTATTTTGACTGTTGCACACAGTGTTACTGAAACAGGGTTTGCATTTGTTTAAGCTAGCATCGAGACTAAATGACAACAAGACTTCAAGTCACAGTGTGTAGAAAAGTTGTTGTTCTCTGATCTTTGTAAAGTCTTTTCTGATGTTATTCTGTGTTTTGATGTTTTGTCTTTATTGTTAAACTTAAATTTATTTAGTTAGTACTGTACTTGCCACCATATAAGTCACATCAATTATCGGTCACCGCTGACTACCCAGAAACGTGGGCCGGTGTGCCAAAAATTGATTGGCTGCCAAATGGCGGCCGCATGCACGGGACGACTTTAACAAGAATTTAACAAGATTAACACTTAAAAACAATTATTTGTTTGCTCAAAATTATAGCAAAGGTATATCTTGGTTTAACTTTTCCTCAATAAATGGACTTTTACGGTCAAATCAGCTGCATTTCAAAAATCGATTTGCGGCTGCGGGAACGCACAGGGAGGACTCGCTGTGCATTTCTTTGAAATTTAACAAGATAACTACCTAAAAACAATTCTTTGTTTGCTCGACATTATAGTAAAGGTGTGTCTCAATTGAACTTTTCCTTAATAAAGGGACTTTAAAGGTTCAGTCTGCAGTTTTTGGTAGAACGCAGCACTTAGGAAAATTTTGAACAGAGACACGTTTCTGGTCCCTCCCCACTCAGAGCCATATATGGCTCAGCTGTCGGTGAAATTCAGCTCTGCTTCCGAATGCTCCGCCTCCACTACATTTCCTCTCAGCAGCTGCGAAGTTCTGTGATTATATGTTAATAAAATGTTCTAAAAAATAAAATAAAAACAGGGAGCGCTGGTCTAGCACACCAGAACACCATGAATTCAGAGCCACGCGCAGCCACGTTGAACCAGAGTTTAATTCGCTCGTGACAAATTCATTAATTTCCTCAATTCATTCATGGACTCAGCTGTGGAGGATGAAGCGATCACTTGACTTTTGGCAAAAAAACAAAAGAAAAGTCCAGATCAGGGATGAAGAAGGGGAATTTAATACATTTGTGTCACATACAAAACAGTTTTGCATCGCTTTGCAATTATTTCAACGAGAACCTGCGCGGCCGCTGCGGGCTGGGACGGGGGGGGGGTTAGGAGCGTGAGAAGTGAGAAGCTCTGTTTTTATTGGCTGGTTAAAAACTCTGTTTTTATTGGCTGGTTAACGGCGGGTCACTGTGGCTTTTTTGAAATTCTTATTTACCACCTGGAGAAGCAAGGGGACTATAGTTTTTTTCAGAGATTACTTTGTCTAACATCAGCCTGTCAGGAGATAGTGACAGAGTGAAGAAATATGTTAAAAATATATTTTTAAGACAACTTACAGACTGCACTACAGAACTGCAGACTGCAGCTGTAATGGTCAAATTGGCTGCATTTCTCCTGGGTGGCGCGGTGAAATGCAGCTGATTTGATGTTTGCTCCAGGAGTTCTGGAGCAAGACGAAGGTGTCTTTGCATATGGCAAGCCAAGTGGCTCATTAATAACCACTTTTACCTCTTAATAAGACACTTGGCTTGCAGTATTACTCGAGCGCCCTCTAGTGGCTGAAAATGGTAGTGTTCAATATTTTCCTTGTCAGAATGAGTGAAATCGTCAGATCTCAGGTAAAAATTGGTTTATAAATATATGGTAAATAAAATAAATATGTCACTTTGCTGTATAAGTATTAGGGGTGGGCAATATGGCTCAAAAATTATATTGTGATATTTCAGAGCGATATCACGATAACGATAAATTTCGTGATATAACCCAAAAAAAAAGAAATCAAATTCATTTATTTGACAAAATTAATTTAACATGTTGCTTTGCAGTATTATAAAATGTTAAACAACAACAAGGGTTAATTTTACTGAAATTACTTTATTTAGTAAAGTATTCAGTCAGTATAAAAATAAAAAAATAAAAAAGATCTGTTATTTAGATTGAAAAAGTCTGCACAAAATATAAACAAAAACCACCACAAAAACTAAAGTTCAGGTGTAGTTTCCTGAATCACTCTCCATGTAAAATATATTATTTTTTGTTTCTAAAGAGTGACACGGTCGGAAATTTGTTAGTGAACCATGACGTCTCTGAATAGGGGCAGACTCAGCGCGGCTGCCCGAAATCATGGTACGTCCACACCTAGCAGCATTTCAACTTCCAAAAAGCTCGTCACGCACGCAAGTGGACGCACTGGACCCACAGTGGTGTCCAGACCAACGCGAAACTGCGGCGGTGTGGCGGCGGGGTGTGTGGGAGGAGCTTACCGGTATACCGAGTCCTCACTGCACTCCGCCAGGCAAGGAGCTTTTTATTTCTGTCTCTGTGGAGCAGACTTGACTGGTCGTGAAGGACTTGTCGCGAACACACAGCTACAATGAGTTTCTCTTCCATAGTACACGACCTCACGGGTTTTTTCTGTGTCCCACAAACAATACGTCACATAGTTGCGCTAGTGCTGGACGATAATTCAATAACGATAAATATCGCGATATACTTTTATTCAATAACGATGATATGAAGTTTAAGCATATTTTCGATATTTCGATAGGATTTTACAACGTTTTTCTGTTTCTGTTCGTGTTGAAGCGGCTGCTTCAACAACCCGCCCGGACAGAAAAAGCTGTGACACAAAACGTGCGTGGTGACGTCGTTGTTACGCAGCGCTCACTCCAGCAGCAGACGTTAGCGGTAGCAGGCTAAAAGCTAAGCTAGTCTCCAAAGCGCGTTAAGTTTTCGCTTCAAAACGAGTCA